>WBNM01000049.1:241298-301436 GCA_013399055.1 Ramphastos sulfuratus | reverse complement strand
TTTTTTTTTTTTTTTTTTTTTTCCCTCCAGGAGTAAATGGAATGCCTGCTCAAATAAATTAATGTTAGGAACTATAGCTTTTTTCAGATGCAAGGTGAAGAAGTCCATAAAGCAGATGTCTGCAGCTGCTGCTATCAATGTCAGAAATTCTTTACACTTAAGTGGTTAGAGATGGAAACCTTAAGGTAGTCTGAAGATATCAGTTAATCAATTTTAATAAAATTTGTCTGCTTTGTGTGTTGAACTAAGCAATAGTTTTCTATTCTCTGGAAGTGACAATCTATCATGCCAATTCTCCTCCCTCACATTGTTCTTGGGCAAGTTATTTTTCTGTGCAGGTTTTGTGAAAGGTTTTTAGTTCTTGCTGCTTGCCTGCTTTATCACCCTGGTGCATCCATTTGCAGAAGACATGGTTGCAATATAAAATATTCATTCATCAGTTTCCTGAAGTTAAACCAGTCTTTCCCCTTCAGTAATTTTGAGCCTGTAGCATTGGTGTAGTTGTTGAAGGGTGGCTCAGGGTGAGCTGTACACCTTTCAAGAGAGCTGGTGGAGGATACTGCTGGATATCTCAAGGAACTGAGAGGTGCCTGGGGCAGGTGAAGCTGTGCTGGGAGCCATCCTTGGGGATTGCCCCTTACTGCTGCTGAGTGAAGGGAATCAGGTGTGGAAGCAGTGGCTGGCTGTTGGAGTGAAGAGAGTAGCTGAGCTTGGGCATGACCCTACTCTTTCAGTTTAGACCCCTGGGGCTGCGGTCTCCAGGCTTTTCCTGGGGAGATGCCTGCGGGGTTGCACTGCGGCCAAAGGGCTGAAGCTAGGCCATAGCTGCCTGGTGATGTGGTGATGCTTTTCAGGTGAAAGGAAGTCTTCATCCCTTCATATAGGACTGGGACAGAAGTAGATTAAAATACAGGATCATAGGATGTCTTAGATTGGAAGGCATCTGAGAGATCATCTATTCCAGGCTGCCCTGCCACGGGCAGGAATGCCTCTCAAGTAGTCTTGGTTGCCCAAGGCATCATCCAATCTGGCCTTAAACACCCCCAGGGAGGGAGTATCCACAATACTCTGGACAACCTCTCCTAGATTCTCACCACCTTCATACTGAAGAACTTCTTCCAAAGATCATCTACATCTACTCTCCCTCAGCTTAAGAGCACTCCCCCTAGTCCTGTTGATAGACACACTTATGAAAAGACCCTCTCCAGCTTTCCTGTAGTCTCCCTTCAGGTATTGGAAGAAGGCAACTCTAAGGTCCTGCTCAGAGTCTTCTCCAGGTTCAACAACCTCAGCTTCCTCAGCCTATCTTTATAGCAGAGGTGCTCCATCACTTTGGTCACCCTTGTGGCCCTCCTGGACTTGCTCTGTCAGTTCTTTGTCTTTCTTATGATGGGGACACCAGAACTGGACACAGTATTTGAGATGGGTCACACCAGTGTACAGGCAAAGAATCACCTTTCCTGACCTTCTAGACCTGGAGCTGCATTTGGCATCCTGTGTTGTTTAGGTTAAATCAATCTCAATTTATTCAGCTGTCTCTTAAGGAGAGAGGGGGGTGTGAAATCAGAGCTTTCATAATGTAAAGTGTACTGGAGGTTGTAGCCACATGGGGGTTGGTCTCTTCTCCCAGGCAACCAGAAACAAAATGAGAGGACACAGTCTCAAGTTGTGCCAGGGGAGGTCTAGACTGGATGTTAGAAGGAAGTTCTTCACAGAGAGAGTGATTGGCATTGGAATGGGCTGCCCAGGGAGGTGGTGAAGTCATTGTCCCTTCAGGTGTTCAATAAAAGCCTGGATGAGGCACTTAGTGCCATGGTCTGGTTGATTGGCTAGGGCTGGGTGATAGGTTGGACTGGATGATCTTGGAGGTCTCTTGCAACCTGGGTGATTATGTGATTCTGTGAAAAAAGCCAGGTACACAGTACGTGTTCCTACATGGGGATTAGTGACTGTGGTGCAAGATTGTGTTGTGTGATGTGGAATACTGAATGGAAGAGGTTAATGGAAGGAAAAAATATCTCTGTTCCCTGATATTTATGGTTGATCTGTGTTTGATTCTAAATTTGAGTGAACTAGAGAGCAAAATAACATGGACATGACATTTCTGAAGTTCTGAATCTTTGTGACTAGACAGCCATAATCCTATAGAGTTTTTCTTTCCTTGGTTTTCCTTTGTTTGTTTTTCATTTTTTGAGTACACGTTGTTATTTTTGGGATATATCTTAAGCCAATATTCTGCTGACTGCTTTGTCCTGCTATTTTGCATAACAGAGAGTAAAACAAAGCATCTTACAGCATTGCAGAAAATTAATTTACCTCTGCTTCCCAAACCTCATTTACCACAAAATGTTTTATGTAGTCACCCTATTTTGCTTCCTTTTTTCTCATGTCCTCTTCTTAAAACTAAACCATAATAAAATCCAGCTTCAAAGCTGGATTAGCACCTGCCCATGCTCCTAAACAGTGATATAATCAAGTATCTGTTATATCATTGATCATTAAGCATGTCATTCTAGACTCCTAAATTCGTAACTAATTAAACCTGTAACTTAAGCCTTTTTTTCTTTTTCTCTTGGGTGCCAAATTGAGCATTGCTGTATTAAACAGGACATATATATCTGTAGGAAAATCATTGTAGTTATGGAAATATTCCTACTTTCATTGTTGCAGGACTTAGATTTTCTTACAATGTGTACTTATATAGAAACATAATTTAGTCAGTATTTAAAAGAGAAAAATGATTTGATTTTTTTCATTTGCATGAATAGATACAGGCTTTGAAAATCTCTAGGAAAAATACAGTCTCTTTAAAAAAACCTTTTTAGCTGAAGTTTTGAAAGACAGACTACTCTTTAATATGGAAGTAGTATGCTCTTTGAGGAAGTCCAAAGCTAATATTTGGGCAGTCAGCTTGACCTTTAGTGTAACAAAAATTGAGATAACTGTAAAATTTGCATCAGTTACTGGTAATCCAAGTAGCAGTTGTTCCAGGCATGAGATTGTCTTGTTTTAAACTAATCTGTTTTTCAGGGAAAACAGGCTTTCCCCTGGCTGTCATTCTCATGGAAAGGACTGGGAGACATCTTCCAAGTCCTGGAATACAATCACGTGGTATTGTGAGCAGCTGTTACATCTGGTACTACTCAGAAGCTTGATTACATACACATCTTCTCCTGGCTTCACTGTTGATTGAAATCCTTCTCTGCTTCTTTGTCATTATTGACACACAGATTTTAAACCAGCCCATCCTGAATCTAGTTTTGGTTCTTCTCCTTTTTCATCCCTTTTCCATAGATCTTTATGGACAACAGTCATCCTCTTAATTCTGTCTTACTGGATGAAACCATTTAGGATTAAACAGTTAATATTCAGAATTAGATTAGGAGTAGTCACCCCTAACCAGATGCTACAAACTCTCTTTCCCTGGCAGTGGATGACTGCCCAGCAACTGGTCTGGCAATGAACTGGGGCTGCATGCAGAGCAAACTCTGCCGAATGTATAATCCCACTCTATGACTGTTTTCTTTACCTCCATTTTTCTGTAATTTTCCAGTCTCCCCATAGTCTACTGCCTCTGGCTTGCTTTCTTCCTCCTTTATACCCACCTGTCTTTCCAGTAGCCTCTGAATGCCCCAGCAACTCTGCCCTAGGATCTTGACTCTCCCATGCCTCCTGCACCACTTGGTTGTGACTCCTAGTGGAGTCCCATATGACTATCTGGTTTGGAAAGGCAGGAGCAGGTGACAATGGCTGCTGTTTCTCTTGTGTGACTGAGGGAACAGAGCCAGCCAAATGCTTTATTTTATGCAGAAAGTGCAGTAGGCCAATAAAGTGGCTCAGTAGAATGTACCCAGCTGAAGAGCCATATGTAATGCAGGCCTGGTCTAACTCAGAGACTTCCTGCAATCATTTGAACATAGTTTGTCCTCAAAGAATGCAAATTCCTCTTTGAGATCTGCCTGACTAATGTCACTGTTGCACACCACTGAGAGTGGACCCCTGAGCACAACTATTCCATCACTGACACTGTTGCTGCTGTGGCCATGCCATATCCTGCCTTTCCTCACTCAGTGTTTCTCTGTCTTTGTGTTTCACTTAGACTTTATTGCTAACTTTTGTCAAAGACCTCAGGTTTGTTAGTCTTGTTAGTCTCATTTGTCTGTTAAGACAGTGTTTCCTTCATTTTTCTTCCCATGTCAAAGATGCCCTGGTTCACATTGAAGCTTACAAACTATGTTTTCAGTTAAATGGTGTTCTGCAGGACTAGCACATATATTTTTGCTAAACTAATTTTCTTTGGAGTTCATTGATCTCTTTAATGAAAGTCTAAGCAATTTTATGAGCCAAAACCTCATTACATTCTACAGAGGCTGTAGTTTAAACCTATCTGTCCTGTTACTGTACATTTTAATAAAACTTTATTAGATTTCTTTTCTGATGAAAGACCCCAGGAAAGGTTTCCTTCACTAGAAAACATGAGATGCTGGGAAACTTACTGTTGCATTCTCGTTTTTGGATTAATTAAGGGTTTGTTATACCTGGTTACTGGGTCTTCTATGACAGAAATGAAATTTAAATTATCCCATAGAAGATAACTGCATTCACATCCAGATTCTCTTTATACATCTGATCATGTGGCTTCTTTTCAACTATTTTTTTCTCATCTTGAATTTATTACATTTTTGCTGTTGTGGATGGATCTGATGTACATTTTACAATGAGGTTTTTTCTCTAAATCCCACTTCTACCAGTGACACTTCATTTGCAGATGCGACTCTACTGCAAATGTGCATCTACTGGCATGTAGACTTTTTTCCTTCTTTTGGTGAAGAAGACCTCTTTTCCTTTAAGTGGTTTTCTGTGCAACATGGGGCACAGTAATCTGTACATATATTAAGTTGTCTGAATAGGACGAAATGAAATTCCTATTTCATAGGAATGAAAGCATTTTAATGTAACTTTTGTAAAATCCTGAGGAAAGAGAATGATGGGCAAATAAAAACTCAGGGGATTTTCTTAGTATGTTGAATCTACTCCAATATATTTTTTTTCTTTTATGACAATTGCATATATGTTTGGGCTGTTCCATCACTCTGGAAGGCTATAATCAGGAAAGATTTTTACATCCTACTTTATCCGTGCTTGAATTTTTCCTGTGTTCCTACTCTATTTTTTTTTTCAAACAACAAAATATTAAGAAAAAACACTCACAAACCAAAAACTGAACAAGCCCCCTCACTTTTAACACAAATGTGTAGTCAACTTGAACACCTTGTATACCGTTCCTTCCAGTGGCCAACCCCACTACTATCAGTCAGTAGTTCACTGATCAAGTGCTATTGTAGGTTAGAATATCGAAGTTATCCCAGCAACAGTATCTTTCTTTGTTAATGTCTTACTGATCAGAGAACTTCACAGCTAAATAATGGAGGTGGGCCAGTTGTGGCATGGTGCCACACAAGTGCTGTTGGACTCAGGTTATGTGGTGGCAAATTGTTGTCCAGCAGAGAAAGGAGGAAGGAGTTGGGAAATCTACAGGTAGAAACAGCTTGCTTTTTTTTTTTCTTTTTTTTGGGTGAGTACACCTCAGTCCTGCATATCAGTAAACTGTTGTAACAAGAGAATCACAGGATGTAAGGTGTTGGAAGTGACCCCTAGGAATCATTGAGTCCAACGCCCCTGCCAAACCAGGATCACCTAGAGAAGACCACACAGAAAAAACATCCAGATGGGTTTTGAAAGTCTCTAGAGAAAGGCTCCACAACCTCTCTGGGCAGCCTGCTCCAGTGCTGTCACCCTCACCGTAAAGAAGTGTGTCCTTATGTTGAAGTGGAACCTCTTGTGTTCCAGCTTGTACTTGCTGTTCCTTTAGAATCTCCCTAGACCTTCTGAACACACTTAGTGCACCCCAGAATGGACCTTGTTTAAAAATATTATGAAAGAAGAAATAAACAACACTCTGTACAGCAGCAAGACTGACAGCGTATCAGGAACCTTTGCCTCCTGGACCCTGGTGTCTAGACTTGCTTTTTCTAGCACAGGCTCATTTTGAACCAAGAAATCTTTGAACTTTAATTAAATATAGATGTGTTTATTGCTGGTTTATCATTCAGGACAATCTGTTGCACAATGTTCATAATGGCTGACTACTCACTTTTCTAGGAGCTAGTCAGTGAGTAAGCCCACATTCATGACCTTGGAGGTTTTTATCTCTGGAAAGATGTGTTAAAAATGTATATTTTTGGCTTATTAAGCAGAGACAATGACATAAGCACAACCAATTCAGTATAACTAATGTGACTTGAATTAACTGGTAAAAACTGACTGCTCCCTCTTTCTTTTACCGACTGCTCTTTTGTAACAATTAAAACCATAGAGGAATGTTGTCAGTGTTCAGTAGTGAATGATTCAGCATCATTATCTCCCTAATAATGTGTCTGGAATAGCTTAGATTGTAGCAAATGTTTTTTATACTATTGCTTTGGCTTTAATGAGCAAACTTTGTGGCTTGTTTGCTGCGGTTTCCTAGAGCTTTTTGGTATGGAGTAGAAGGGGTCTTGGCTGCACGTCATCAAGCAGAGGATTTGCAGTGCAGGCCCTCTGAGCAGCATACTCAAATGGAATGTGAGAGTCATCTTCAAATTGTCCCAACCCTTTACAATTCTCTTCCAGCTGCGAATAGGTCATGTTTTTACAGTGAAAATGCTCTGAGTTTGTACCTGATCTACTCTAAAAGTTTTGCGAGAAGTCTGTATGTTCATTAGTACATTGAATTGGTCTGAAATTTTGATTGATTTATTTATTTTTAATTGGATTTTAGATAGGCTCTTACTTACATGAGTTGCTTTAACCTGGAAAGTATGTTTGTAGCCTGACATGTTTGATCAGCCTGAGGATTTCCTGGTGGTCTCATACACGTGATAATGTGCTTCTGTTGCAATCAAACAGAACAATTTAGGTATACAATATTCTTGTTTTCTTAGTCAGTAAAAACCAAAATGCTCCAATATTCCCCTCCCCCCCAACCATTCAAATCTGAGCAAATATGTTAATAAGATGGAAAACTTCAAAATCTCAAGCTTGATGTCTGTACTGTGAGAGCTCTAGTGTGCCTCTAAAGTTTGAATTAGAGCTCTGATCCACATGATGTGATGCTTCACACAGAGCTGAAGGTGCTGCTTTGGCAAATTGTGATAATCAGGATACTGTGGAGGCATGGATTTGCTTGGTATTTTTCTGTTGAGAAGTTGAGAGATGAGTCCAGAAAATGCTGTCTCTTTCAAAGGCTCCTGATAACTTCTGGCTCAGTAGTTTGCTTGTTGCAGTAGAAAAGCTTTTTCTAATTAGTTGTCAAGAATTGCATGCCCTCTTGATTCAGCTTTAATTTACAATATGAGAAACTCTGGGCACAGACTTAGTGTTATGGCTCCCATGCTAAGACCAAAAGTGGTGAGTTTTTTTTCCAGGAAATTGTTTTATTCAATTATTGTTTTTTTTTTGTTTTTTTTGTTTGTTTGTTTGTTTTTTTTTTGTTTTGGGGTTTTTTTTTTTGGTGGGGGGTTGTTTTTTTTTTTTTTTTTTTTAATCCCTTTCCCCCCCCCTTTTTTTTTTTACTGAGTTACATTTGCCAAGCACTGCAAATGCTTAATAACGTTTCCAATTAGCAAAATCTAAAAGGTTCTTCAATTTCTGATCTCTTGTTCTGTTGCTGAGCCCAAAAGTTTATTGAAATGCTTGTGATGATGATTACTGCAGTGAGCTTTGAAGTCATAGTCCTTGACCTTGTTTTCACTTGTCAATAGCTCTTAATACTCTTCAATATTCCATATGAATGAGAATAAGCTTGTGAAGTCCTACAGGGTAGACAGGTTAACAGATCAATGGATCAATACTGACCTTTGCCATGACAACTGCAATTAATGCTGTATATGAACTGAAATGAGGATAGCAGTTTCAGCACAAATTGAGAGGGTGAAGGGGATGTTGCAGGAAGATGTTTTAATCTAACAGTATTTTATGCCTTTTTAGATGCCTGAAAATGTCACAGAATCAGGAATGAAGATGTATGGAGAATGCTATGAGGATGTGGATAGTTTTAAATCAAATGTGTATTGTGCCTGGTTTTGTGTGTTTTCTTGATAGTGCAAAATCACTTAGCAGTGAACTGAAGCTATCTTCATTAAAAAAAAAGAAGCTATGAATTCAGCTGGTATGCTTTTACTCACTTGATTTCACTCACTGCAGTTGCTGTGTGGTTTGGTTGAAGAAATGATATTTAGCTCAAGGAGAATTTCACAAAGAGTAGGTAGACTGGATTAAGAGAGTAACACTGATTGTGGGCCATGGAAGTGAGGCCAGAATATGCTTCCTCCCTGCCAGCAGGCATCCTTCAGAAGCAGGCTTCACCTGCCAGTGTGATAGCCTTCAAACACCCTTTGGCTATGCTTTCACATCTTACGTGACCACATATGTCAAATGTTAAATGTGATGTGGTAATTCTGAGTCATGATAGAGGAATCTTTGTCTCCAACAGTCAGGGAATGTGCCTGTTAAAATTATGAGCTCTCAGGCAACTGGACATGGAGGCTTTCATCACAATCACAGACTTCTGAATTCTTTGTTTACTATCCTGATTTAAGGTCCTGTCTGTGCTACCATTTCAATGTTGCATCTTATTATTTTCAGGAGATGGTGGTTGTGGAGGGGGGGAGAAGTTTTACAGCTGTTATCAATACAGCATGAAATCGAGGAAAAAAAAATAATGGGTGGGGAAATGGGAGATGTGTGGGAGGAAGAGTGCAGGGACAGTAAATCCACTTCTGAATACTTTCTCTGTGCACCAAATCCCCAACTCTGCATTCAAACAGGAATATATGTTTGCAAGCAACTTTAACCTTACTCCTCTTTACCTGCACTTATAACAATTACATGTTATTACAAAATACAGAAATATGAGAGTATCCACTTTAAGAAACAAGAGAAAACACCAAATAGCCCAAGTCTTTCATAATTTTCACCAGCAGTGGTTATAAACTGAAAAAAGGCTATGTTTACAACTAAAGGAAGAGGAAAAATAATTCATTCACACAAGCCTTTAAGTTCCACATCTTGTCCTGATGAAGTGTTAGTGGTCAAGAAAATAAAGAGAAATGGAAAAATGAGAATGAAAAAAATTAAATGCAATTTAAAGGTAGCCAAGAGACATTAAATGAATGCAGTGAGAACAGCACAATTCCATCACCGAATAGTGCCAACTTTTGCTGTCCTTGTTAGATTAGAATTTAAACTTTTTGAAGAGTTAGAAGCCCTGTCAAAGCTCTGCTGTTCTCAGGGTGGGAGAACTACTGACAGCACTGCAGTAAGTCTTCAGTTTGTCCACAGGTATTTGTATCTGTGGAAACAGAGTAAAGGGAACATGCTTTCCAGCTCAGACTACATAACATTCTCTTCTTCAGAAAAAAAAATTCCCTTTTTTAGGACCAAAAGTGGAAAATAATGGCATGCTACAGGCACTTGTCTTTGACATTTCCTTCAAGGTGGATGTTCAAGTCCCTGTTGCATAATGGTGAGAAGAAAGCCAATAGGGCCAGAAGGGACTGATCTTCTTGTATGGGTTCAAGTGCAGGATGATCCTCAATTTATCTGGGAGAAACGAGTAGTATTGATCTGTTCTGTGGGAATGTTAAATTTGCATTGAACAGAAAAATCTCATTAAAGCTCCCCAAGATGCCCTTTTCTACTATTGTTGGGATTTTAAAAAACATTTTCTTTACAGCATCTTTCTTTAGATTAAGCAGCCTCAAGTGTAACAGAATCAATGCAACTAGCTGGAGACTTAGTTTGGGTAAATAAAAATAATTCTAATATAGGAAGTAAAACTTATTTACCGTGTTATCTACTGAAAAGCATGCTAGAATCTTAAATTTATTCTGAGATGTTGAGAATCTACAGTGATTCAGTGGCTGATTCTTTCCTCCTGTGCTGGAGCATTAGAGCGTGTTCACAATGTGGCAAATAATCTTGTCAATCAAAGATGCTTCTGTTCTTTGCTTGTTGTGGCTTTTTCTTTTTTTTTTTTTCTTTTTTTTTTTCCCATCTGGATGAGATCCTTTCTTTTCTGTTACGTTTTCTCTTCCTTGTTAAGCTGAGGTGAGAGAGTGATATGGTGGCTTTGGAGAGGATCTAGCACCCTCCCAGGGTCAATCCACCACAAGCTGCAAGGGGGACACACAGAATGTAACCTTGAAGATGTGATGTAGATCGCATTAACAAATTTCAAACAGTCCAATACAAGAACTAGTACAACCCTAAATAGGATGAATTGGTTGTTTCATTTTGATGTACACCCAGGGAAAAAAAGTGTTACCCTCTCCTCTGCTTGCATCTCTGTTGGAGGGTACTGCTTATTTTCCTTTGCTAGCTGTGCATATGGCCTTTAACGTGAATGAAAACATTCACTACCAAAAAAAAAAAAAGAAAAAAAAAAAAGCCTAAATTTTATATGTGATTTTAAAAAAGCTACAAATCCTCTTTTTAAAAATGTGCTGAAAGCTATATGCAGGCAACAATTCCTACTTTCAATGCAGAGTTCTATGGAAGGCTGTTAACAGCATCATATATTTGCAGAGAAATATTTCTTCTGTTTCTCATGAGACAACAGAAATATTGAAAATCCTGAAGTGAATGTGATGTATTTTTCAGGAAGTGTGTTGACATTGCCATGGTCTGCTCTGGTGAAAGCTGACATTGGTTTGGAGCTATTTGGAGCTATTAATGCAAGACACAAAGCGCCTTTTGAGAGGGTGGATGGCAGTCCACCATACCCAGCTTGAATTATAGAGAAAATGGCTTGCTTTGTTTATGATAATACCCAGAATTGTGCCTGAGACTCTAGAACAAGAAAATATTTAGCTTCATTTCACAGCGTAGTTTACTGATATTTAGATACATTTTTCAATATTGCTGAACCAAGACCTCAATTATTTTTCAGACTTAAATGTTGAGGGGTTTATTTTTTTTCAAGAAGGTTTCAGAAATGTGTTCTCCATTAAAGAAGACAGTAATAGGGCACACCATGACAAAGCTGGATGTCGAGTCAAGTTTTGAGATGCATTCACAAATTCCAGTGTCTCTCTGCATAGGGCCAGAATCCTGCAATGCAGATATTTGCCCAGTCTGTTTCTTGCATCTTCATTTAGATATTGCTTTCCAGGACACAGTCCCCTATTCTGAAATCCTTTACCAAATGTCTGACCTTATGCTTGCCTGTGAATAGGTTCAACTTGCCAGCTCTGCTAGCTTGCTTTTATGGTTATCCTGCCCATCTCAATATTCAGTAATACTCTAATTTCTCAGTCATCCACACATTTTTAATAGCAGTAACTTTCCTATTTATTTCCCACTTTTTTTTTAAAGATTAAAAAAAAACCCTAAAACCCAACCCCAAAAAACCCAACCCAAACCAAAAAACCCACAAACAATCAGAAAAATCTAACAAACTCATTTGAAGACAGTATTGTTTATAACATTTGCAGATTATGTGTCTTGGAGACATAATAATAATCATTGAAGGTGGAGTACCTGTGCACATCAATCTAGCTAGATCTGGGGTTCATATGGAGGAAAAAGCTTATCTTCTGACTTGCAGTAATTGCTCTCTCTGTGAACTCTGCTCTCACTCAGTGCTAACAGGAAGGGATGAACCCCCAGTGTTGTGTGTAAGAGAAATGGTTTAATTTATCTCCAGGCACAGAACACCTTGTAGTCTCCTGCTATAGTCCAGTAAAATCACAGCATATGAATCAAAGGACATACCTTGAATATTTACCAAAGGTTATCTGCATCTGAGAGATATCAGATGTGCACCTTCTTATCTTAGAGGGTCATGGGCTTGGTAGTTGCTTGTTCTAGGGTTTGCTTGCCAAGTGGAATGAGTTTCTTTAATGACAGGGCTGAAAGATTCTGGAAACATTAACTGCTTCAATGCCTTAAGGATGTAAGGAATGTGCCCACTAAAATTTTCCTCACTGTGACCCCTTTGTAACACTAGATTTTTCTCCATCTCTTTTGGAACGTTTTTTGCCTAATAAAATGCCTCTGCACACAAGAGATTGCTCTGCAAAGGCATATGCTACAGGCACTGAAATATAGAATAATGGTTTTATTCTTCCTTGCATTCTTCAAGGAAAGAGGGAAAAGCACATTTGTTGTTTTGGTTTCTTTTCTTGTGAGAGTGATTCTTTGTGACTCGGTGGTTCAGCTTTTCTAATATTTTTTCCTGGGTTTGTTTTTTTTTTTTTTTTTCTTTTTAATACCAGGAAGAATTCCCATAATTGCAAAGCCCTTGGTGGCTGCAATCAAATACATCATCCTCACTTCAATAGGAAATACTCAGAGGCGTTAGAAATTCTGGACCATAGTTACAGTCAGTAAAGAACTCTAATGAGTGCAAGACATCTATTGTCTGTCTTGTTTCAGGATGGCATGTTTTAAAAACTGTCTGAGAGGCTGAGCCTCCAGGCAGAGGTGTACAATCACAAGAAATGATTTACAAATCTGCAAAATACTTGTGCACAGCTAAATGCAATTATCAAGATGGTTGATGTCAGTCTTAAATCTGCCAGTATTCTGACATGTTTCTACAGATATTTGTGTGAGGAGTGGATAAACACACTGAGTCTGTTACTTCATTGCACTTTGAAGCTTGTCTGTATCCATTCATTTGAAAGATTGCCCTTTCTGCATTTTATGTCTGCTTGTATCTGTAAATGTTAATTAACTTTCTAGTTTGTGGATTTTAGAAACTTGACTTTAAATCTATAACTGGTTTTTAGATGTTACAAATCCTTTTATCCTTGTGTTTCATATAGGTGTGAGAATGGGATAAGGCCTTTTGTATGATTTTTTTTTTTTTTTTCTCTTTCTCTGCTAGAATTGTCGATGTTTAGAGGGACATAATAGGAATCTTTCTGAAGTGCCTTGGTAGGTAGGCCGTGGGTGAGCAGATCAAGGTGACAATATGAAAATACACAGTGCAAAAACTGCTTGAAAACTAAAAATTCCTTTCTACACTGAGATGACAACTGCGTGTCACCCCATTTGGTTATTTTTTTAATTGCAAAATATTGGAGTTTTTTTATATTATAGCATGCATCCAAAGATAAGCAGAGTTACCTCTCAAAAGACCAACAATTACCTTGCTGTGACTAGGTGCAAGGGGTTTATTTCCAGCCCTGGGTTTGTAAAGATAACTGATATCTAAAAACCGTCTTTTAGCAAGGGCTACTCTGTGGCTGTGCAAAACTTGTCCGACAGTTAATAATGAATTCGCTTTCCTGCTTTGATCTCTCTGATAGATATCTACAGGCCCATAATGATTCCTTCAAATGGGTTTGGTGTTCATTTTCTCAAAAAGCCTTTTGTTCACTGTGCACGTCACTAGTAACTTCACAGCTTTTGTGCTGTTGTTGCCATATCTCTATTAGCAAAACCTCTAGAAGAGAAGACTATTATATTTGAAAGAAAAATTGCTGCTTAGCCAAACAACTTTAGTTCACCAATTTTGTAGACTGATATATGTTACAGTGACAAAAAAAGTCACTACAAACTTTGTTTGGAGGTTTCACATCCTTACAGTAGATATATTAAAAAAGTAACTACAGATGTTGTTATGCCTTAGCACAATGTCCTATTGCTTCTTTCTCATTTAGGGACTCATGTAGACCCTTCTTTCAGATCCAATGTCTTCCATCTCTCCTTTTCTCTTTTGGTAAGATTTCCCAATCTTCTCTGTATGAATGAATATAGGCTTGATTTCATTCTGTCATACAACATAACACTGTGCATGCAGATTGGATCATTTAATCTAACACAATTATTTCTCACCCTAGCAGTATATTTTTCCTCTTTGGCTGCATCTAATTTTGCAATATTGACTGCTGGAAAAGTCACAAATAATTTATGTTTGAAATCTGCTAGCCAGAATACAAATGGAGAATCCTGCAGACCACTAGAATTAGGAGATGTTCATACATGCCCTCCATGCTATCCATGCTGATGGATTTGGAGAGAATGTCATTTAAGGAGCAGCTGAGGGAGTTGGATTTGTTTAGTCTGGAGATGAGAAGGCTCAGGGGACATCTTATTGTTTTCTAAAACTACCTGAAAGGATGTTGTAGTGTGACTGGTGCTGGTCTCTTCTCCCAAGTAAATACTTGATGGGGTGAGAGAAAATGGGTTTAAGTTTTGTCAGGGGAGGTTGAGATTGGACGTAAAGAAAAACTTCTTTGCTGAGAGAGTGCCGAGGTGGTGGATTCATGATCCCTGTAGGTGTTCAGGAGGCACATAGATGTGGCACTTCAGGATATGGTTGTGGTAGTTGGGTTATGGTTGGTCTTGATCATCTTAAAGGTCTTTTCCAGCCTTAATGATTCTGTGATATTTTGTAATAATTTTCCTTTTAGGGGGAAAAAAAACAAACCAACAAACAGACAACCCCCAAACAAACAGAGTGGGGAAAAAGAGCAATCTGCCATTTTGCTTCATAGTGTTCTGTCCCATTAACAGTTTGGAAAAGTAGTCCTGGGTCAGGGTCCTATTGCTGTACTACTGTGCAAAGCAGAAAAGTAGGAATGTTTAGAAGAGGATTTCTTTGCGGGACGGTCCTCTGAAAAAGGAATATAGTGGATAGAGTGAGTCTAAAAATGGGTCACCACTGTTGCCTTAAATGGTAGGGGTGTGTTTCTATTTTCGTTCTTTCAGAACTGTCACTGAATTCCTTTATTTTTAAAACCAGGTAGACATGGGCTTTGTCATTTGTTGTCCTGAGCTGATAAGACAGAGAACCAATCCTTTATAAGTGTTCCTCCTCAAGCTTACTAACCTTCCTTTGTAGTAAACGTGTGGGTGCTCAAAGAAGGCCATAGCTCTTCAATTGTCTGATGGGAATTAATGACATAGAGGGATATTGCATCTCTGCTAGTGTCTTCACATGGAGTAAATTGGAGGGCAGATGGCAAAATTACAGGGTTAATCTGTGATACACATCTTCTGGCAATGTCATATGAGTCGGTAAATTAGTTTTTTGTTCTGTCCCTAGTAGTAGACACTGAATTGTAGAAGATTACTTTTTGTTTCTTTGTGTCAGAATCCAGTCTGTTCTCATGAAGGGATCAGCAATTGCTTTCAGCTGTGCTAGGAGACTGAATCTCATAGAGTTGAAAAGGTTTAGTCTGTCGTCTAAAAGACAAATGTACTGACATGGCAGAAGAGCTTCATCTGAGCATCTGGTTCATAAGATTAATGACAAAACCAAAACCGAGTTGTATGACATAGGCAGAATTGATCTCTCATTCAGCAGAAAACAGTTGTATGAATGCAAGATAAAGTATAGGCCATTGTTAGGTGGTTGTGTTGATTGAAATGATACTTAATTCTGCACTCTGGAGATCCTGAGCAGTCTCTGCCTTTCCCACTGTGAAGGTCTACAGAAATTGTGGCTTGCCTGTGACAAGTGTTACTGATTGTGCGTTATTTGTTATTAAGAAAATATTATTTAGGTATGCATCTAGGTTTGGATGGATTTTGGACAAGCTAACAATCTGGAAACAGCTGGAAAATTATTTCTGTGCTAATTATCCAAGTTAATGGCAGAAGATATGGAATACACAGAAGTGACTGAAAGTGAACTTCCAGTTACAGGCTTCATAGAGGAAGAGAACTTTAATTGAAGTATGGGAGACAGGTCAGAAAAAGAAAGATTGGCAGAAGAGCTGAGGCTGAGTGAATAGGGCAGACAAAAAAAACCATCGGTAGGAAAGTGAGGTTTGGGACATTTCTTGTTCTTTCTGGACTGTTGTTGTTTGGTTTATTTTGCTTTGCTTTGTTTCTTTTGTTGGCCTACCTTCAAAATGATATTGCATTTGGTTCCATATCAGAAATTCAAGATAAGGTTTAACAGATGTACACCAAAATATTTTGGTTCCTAACTATACCAGCTGAGGCATATAATGTGATTATTCCTCTGTCATTCTCTGATTTGAATATAGACAGAAATCCTGCAATTTTTTAACTGCTGATCCCAATAGTAAACTTGTTAGTTTAACTTACGTCTAGTTTTGTATAATTACATCACAGAATGCGAAGGGAAATGCAGAATACAAAAAATTTGACTGTTTTTCTTGGCTGTTGTTTTTGATGAACTGCCTCTGACTGCATCTAACTTTATTCAGATCTGGAAATTTAAAAGCTTATCTGTAGTTTTACTGCATATTTTCCAGTGGCAGAGAATTGTACACTGGACAAATGGTGACGTTATAACTAGCACTGGAGTGTACCTGCAAACAGGAGATAGCCCAATTAATACTATTCCTTAAAACTGAATGTTGTGAAATGAACCAAGACGGTAAAGCAGCAAGCAAGCAAGCAGTCTTTGGAACTGTGATGACACTTCTAGTTTTCAGCTTTTTGGAACATGAACCAGCAGCCTGCAGGCAAATACTCTCTAGGTAGGACCACCACCAATCATCTGGGCTAAGCAGGCTGCCAATATCCACTCAGCACAAATGTGTTTTTCAGGAGAAGGATCCATTGCTTTTTTTCCTTATTCATGTAGCTCCCATTAATGTCAAAGGGAACTATGTGTTTGTGAGAAGAAAATGGATCCCCTGGGGGTGGCAAGTATTGTAAGGTAATGTTCTTCTGTTACATTTTATGCACTGCTTATTTTTATGAGTTGTTGTAATTGTTTAGTGTGTATGACTGCTTTAGGGCCTGCTGTCAGGTGTGGAATCGTTGCATAAAAAGGCTTCGTGAAAGAAATACTGAGAATGCAGAAGAACATTCTCAGCCTTCTAATGTCGGCAAAGCAAATGTGTAATATTCAGAACACAAACCTACATAAGGAGCAACGAAACCTAAGTGCTCCCTGAGAACTGTGAAAACCTATGGTCCTAACTGGCCAATTACTGCTTTCAGTTATTGACATTTCAGTAATTTATTAAGCTCTGTATCAGTTCTGAAACCACTGGTCTGCTGAGGAGAGCTTATACAGGCAACATTGATTAAATACTCTGAACCCGAGAGACCAGATTAGTGGTCATATTTCTAATTTGTAAATCAAATACATTTACAATGTAAACAACTTATTTATTCTTGTTTTTGAGGAAGCCTTTTGACATTAAATTGAAAGTGCTGATACCTGAGCTAACTCAATTGTTCCAAAGTAATTGTGAACACTTGGCATTGGTTTATACCATCAGGCAGTAAAAATTAGATATACCACCACAACAATCCAATGTTGTAATAATTAATCCTTTGATATCTAAGCAATCTGTGTTGCTACTAGTGGATGGATTTCTTTGACACTATTGGCTCAGTAGAGGTACTGTAAACAACACTGAACAGAGAGTTGTTCTTACTGTTAGTTAAGACAGCCAACTCCTAACTTTTGTGAAAATAAACCTTTCTATAATCACCCAAAGGTGGTCTCTCTTTTTATTTTTTTTTTCCCCTGTTATATGAAGTTCTTAATTTTGAGAAATTTTATGTAGATGGAAGGATGTTTTAAACTGCATAGAGTGGGGGGTCCCCTGCTTCCTGGAACTTCAATGATAAAAAAAATTGTTACCAGGACTGAAATTATCTTTCAACATCGTTCTAAAAACTGTAACAATGGCTGTGGTTCTTTGCATAAGGATCTTTGTTAGAGTGAAGAAGAATAATTGCTTTATCTCCTATGCTTATTTTTGATAGTTTTTTTCCTTGGTGTTCATTTGGAGTTTACTCAAGTGAGTAGTTCTACTGGATTAATTAGGGAAAATTACCAGAAAAGCTGTAAATAATGAATGGCACCGGGTTTTGGTGTGGATTTTTTTGTTTGTTTGCTTGTTGGAGTTCATTTGGCTAGAAAATTATGTTAATTTTAAAAAAGTCCTTGACCACAGGAATTAACTAAGCATTGTTATGTCTGTCTTGGGCTTAAGTGAGTAATAATGAATTAAATCTGAGGATAAGTTCAGTCTGTGGATCAGATTTGTGATTCATGATTGACTTCGATTAACACTGGAATATGGAGATGACCTATTTATTACATTCTGACTTATAATACCCAGTTATTGACTCTTTGATCGGTAACCTGTATTACAGTTCCACGTAAACCCTCTGATATATTCCTGAAAACTTTTTCAGAACTTTCTTCTAACATTTGGAAAGCACAAGCCACGCTGTTGATGCTTTGTCGTCTTCTCATGCCATTGGCAAAACTCAGTACCGATTGCTTCCATAATGCTGGTTTCAATAACAAAATCAAGTGGGTTTTTTCCCCCAGAAAATGCAGTGTTTCCCTTTGTCTTGCAAGTGGATGTCTGATACTCTGGACAAGTCTGCGTACCTGGCAAGACAGTGATGCAGGTGCAGAAGTAAAATAATTATTTCCAAGAACAGTTTTCTGTGCCTGACTTTGTATCTTTGAGTTTCTTCCAAAGAGCAGATATCTTTCTTTTCTTTGCACAGCTGAAGACTAGAATCACATTCATCTACTTATCCTTAACTTTCTACTACCAAAATTGATTCTATCAGATGTCATTTTTATGTTCCCTTTCATACTAAACTTCTTTCCTATTTCCCTAGTAATGAAGGAAATAGTAGGATTGCAGGTGGTCTTGTGAATGAATTTCACATCAGTTTATTACTTTGGTGACTTCTTGGGTTCTTCACAATGGTGCTTTCCAAAGTATAATCCCAAATACTATCCTGGAAAAATCAAATTATGTTCAAACTTACTTCTAAGGAATAGGAAAGTAAAAAGTGAGAGTAATTTTTGCAGTAAAAATTTCAAGGAAGTTTCAATCTTGAGACACATGCATTTTAAATACTTAAATGTATTGGCTTAAAATTTTTTTAATCTATTTCATACTAAGATGTGGTGATTTCTTGTATTGCTATAGAGCTGGTCTGAGTGCCTGAGAACTGATCTTTCTAAGTAGGACAAATTGGGGAATTAGTGCAAACACCTGAGGCTTAGGTTTACTAGCACAGCTGTAACCTATACACTGTATATAGGAGGGTCGCTGCAAGATGGAGCTGTTTTGGCAGTCTCAGGAAGGAGCTCCAAGCAAGCAGCATCTCCTTGAATGGTAAGCAAGGGCTGGGGTGTTCTGGTGAAGTCTGTGACAACCCTGGTCACACTACTACAGGGCACTGGCCTTGCTTAGCCTTGCTTTGCAAAGTCTTCCAAGGCTGATATGTAGGCATAAATAAAAATGTATCAGGAGGAGGGTTATGGCAGGGGAAAAAAAAGCAGCCTGTTTATCAAACAGTGTCACTTTGTTTTATGGCATTTGGCCATTTTTAAGACCAAACTGGAAAGTTTTGGCCTACCTCTTCCTTCTCACTACAGCTCTTGTTTGTTTTTTGGTAAATTCTAAGTGTATGAGTTAGCTTGGTCCAAAGCAGTTCTGAAATTTTTACTCGCAGTACTTGTGAAGAACTAGATTTCTCTGGTGCTGAGGTACAACTGAACTTGTTTTTGCTATTTGTAGGAACATGTTAATTTACCTTTTCAGTATGTTTGCTGGGATATCTTTCATGTGTGTTTTGCTTACCAAAAGCATCTAGACAGCATTCTAGCAGTGTGTTGGGAAAAGAACTTTTGTGTTGAAATGCAAGAGGAATTGTTTGTGGTGTGTGTGTGTTGGGGTTCTTTTTTGGTTTTGTGTTTTGTTTTGTTTTTGAATGTTGTGGCTTAATCTTAGCCACCAACTTAGCCCCGTGGAGCTGCTCACTCCCCCCTGCCCCTCACCCCTTGGTGAGATGAAGAGAATCAGAAGATCCAGATTTCTCTCTTGAGCTGGCAGACTAAGAATTTCCAGTTATTTTTCAGTTGAATCCCAGTTAATCAGAGAAAGAAATATCTAAATAGTACCTTTGAGCTCTCTGTGTTTGTATTAATAGTGTGTAAAAAAGAACAATAGGTACAACAGAGCAGGGAATAATTTTGAGTCCAATAATAATATATAGCCAAGCAAGTATATACACAGACAGCCTGGCTCTGACTACTGAAGCTTGTATCCAGTGTTTAAGTGGTCCGTGCATAGCATCTGGTCTTAAAGAAGGTGAACTTTAGAGTTCTGATTTAGTTCTCTTTATGTGAAATCTACTATCTCAATCCTTTGGTGTTCTAAATAAGTCAGGTAATATCCCGCTTTGTGTCTTTCCTTCTTTGTATTAAACATGTCCCAGAGTGAGGTGTATGGCATTTGGGGTTTTTTGTGATTGGATAGCTGGGGGTTTTCTTGGTTTTTGTTTGGTTTTTGTGGTTTGTTTTTTTTTTTCTTCCCCTGTGAGGAAAGAGAACTGGTGTGAAATACACACTTCTCAAACTTTCTTAATGTGGAATGATATATTAAGGTCCAGTATGTTTTCTTGTGACGTGAGGTTTATGGTTATGTAATTTTACTAAATTTAAAGAGAATATAATATAAGTCAGCAGGACTGTAACTCTAAAACCACTGATGGGTAAGATAATCAAAACTTAATGTCTGTCTCAGTGTGTTTATTCCTTCTTTCTGTGTTATCAAGAGGTGAGGATGTTGACTGATTCAAATCAGTGTCTTTACAGGCTTGAAAAATGGTAGGAGGAGGTAGAAAGTAAACTATTTATTGGTTGCCAGTGCTTGCAAACCCTTTCTGTGGTTTGTAAACTTGCTGTCCAACAGCTTGAAACTTTGAGTTGTATTTTTTTTTTTCTGCAAGACAAGTCTAGGTAATAGTATTTTAAATCAGACCAGGTGGTTGTAAAATCAAAGCCTCGAGGTTGAGTCACACATACAATTCTTACGTGCCAGCTTTTCACCAATCTTAGGAATACTTCTCAACAGTGGTGTGGTGGGTTGAAAATTACTCCCAAATAAAATCACTAGACAGCTCAGACGGCCTGGAAGCAGTATTCAGGTGCCTCCCTCAACAAGTGTGTAGTACTTCAAATTCCAGGCTTGACTTGTGTTTTTTTTTTTAATTATTTCATTTCAGTCTTGAAATATTTAAGTAGGCCAAATGCTAAGGCTGCAATTTGCCTCTGTTGTCTGCTTGCTGAGACCTGACTAAAATGACAAGGCTGGCAGAAAACTGGGCAGTGAGAAAATGGCTGTTTAATGAAGCAAATTGACTTGGCAAAAAGGGTCGATTCCAAAGTGAGTGTGGTGTGGTTGGGAGAAAGGAACTGTCTTGTACAGCATCACCCCTCCTAAAGAACAGCTGCAGCCGAGTCTCAGAAATTCTGGTTTAAGCTTCATCATGCAAGTGCAGAATACAGACAAGTATGTGATGGTTTGGGAGTTAACTGTCCCCCTACTAGATGAAAATCACCCAGACTAGACTTAGCTGGCTGGAAGTTGAGGAATTAAGATATATTTGCAGCTTAGCACAATATACAAGCAGATATATGCACAATATATGTGAATATTTACAGCTATATACAAGTTAAAGGTAATACAGAAACACAATCTCCCTCCCAGCAGTCAGAGTCCCCAGGAGGGACCAACCACCCTTCCACCTTCTCCCCACCCCTCTACCTTATCCCAGAGTCTACCTTCTGTGCAAGGTGAGTTTGGAAGATCAGCAAGGCGCAGTTAGAAGCAGAGTGATTAGTTGGTTTACACAGCAGAATGCCAGAAGACACAACAGATCCCAGAGAGAGAGACTCTGTATTATCTGTGTCCTTACATCTCAGCAAGCCTATGAATGAAGTAGACATCACCATTGTTTTCTCCTCAAAGCCTATAATCTAATTTTTTTTTTCACAAAAATATTCCAATTGGCCTCAAACCAGCACAAGATTCACACATTGTTGTATACTCACTTTCTTTGGCCTGAGTCTCAGCTTGCTTTGGCACTTTAAACTGTGAAATTGTCTACTGAAAAGCTGCAAACTTCAGGTGCTTTGAGACTAGGGCAATGGAGTCTTATATCTGTCTGGTTCACCCCAAGATAGTCTTTTATCCAGTGTTATGTACACCAAATGTAGTGGTCTTAAACTTCTGCCAATGAGAATTTTAGAGTATACAGAGTAGTGTAATACTTGTGCCAGAACTTGATTACCCTTTAGAGAGAGGAACATTTTAGACCATGCAATGGAATATAGTAAAAAACCAAACTATACATGTCAAGTGATCAAAGAACCTATGGTAGTGCATATTGAACTTTCTCTACCTGTGTTTCCTCACTGTCTACCATGTTTTTCATTTCTCTGTGAAGCTATCATTCATCAGTGTCAATTAAAACCTTGTAATGGTGGTTTTATGTAAATGTTGTGACTTGCAACATATGTCACTCTGCCTATTCCCCCTTTTGAAGGAAGGCATGTGAAATGGATGATATCTTGAGGTTCAAGACTGATGGTTTTTAAATACCCTTTGGATATAGTGTTTTTCCTTATACATCATCATTCACAGAATCCTGTGGAAGCAGGCTATTAAAATTTCAGTCCAAACAGTCTTTTCACAGAAATCACAGAATCACTGAGGCTGGAAAAGACCTCTGCGATCATCAAGTCCAGCCTATAACCTAACACCATGACATCAACTAAACCATGCCACCAAGTGCCACATCCAATCTTTCCTTAAAGACCTCCAGGGATGGTGACTCCACCACTTCCCTGGGCAGTCCATTCCAGTGCCTAATCACCTTTTCCATGAGGCAGTGCTTCTTAATAGCCAACCTAAATCTCCCCTGGCACAGCTTTAAAGCATGCCTTCTTGTCTGCCCCAACTTACACTATCACGGTATCACCAAGGTTGGAAGAGACCTCAAAGATCATCAAGTCCAACCTGCTACCACAGACCTCGAGACGAGCAAGTGCCACGTCCAAACCTGCCTTGAACACCTCCAGGGACGGTGACTCCACCACCTCCCTGGGCAGCCCATTCCAGTGGTCAGTGACTCTCTCAGTGAAGCACTTTCTCCGCACCTCGAGCCTAAACTTCCCCTGGCACAGCTTGAGACTGTGTCCTCTTGTTCTTTTCATATGAACTATGTGATTTCAAAGTGAGGTTAAGTCTTGGGTGCTTTTTATTTCTTCTTTTTTTTTCTTAAATGTTTGTGTATTGATTCTGTAGCTACCTAAATGCCATTGCAATATTACACAATGTTTTGAAACTTACTTTTGTAATGATAAACTATCTCTGGTTAGGAGAAAAATGTCATTGTTTTTAGACTGCGTTCTAAATGCACATGAAGAAATTGGAGGGAGGAGCCCTCCCAAAGGGATTTGTTGTAATGATTTATAAAAATGCTTCCTCCGTGCTTAAAAGCTACAGTATAGTTAAAATCACTCAACCAAGTGGCCCTTTTGCACACACTCACTTGTAGGGGAACATTCTGTATTAACTGGACATGCGAGCAATCCAGGCTGGGCTAACTGCTAAATTGTAAGCTGAAATTTCATGGTCTGCATGAAAAGGGCCAAGGACACCACCTGCAAGTGGCCCCCAGAGGAATGAGAAACAAGGGAAGATTAAAAGCAAAACGAGGTCTTCTGAACAGATAGCAATGCACCAACTGCTTGGTTCCTCACAGCTTGCCTTAATGATTTGCACCACTTAGAGAATTCCAGGATAGTTTGCATCTGGGTGATTTGGGCCAGCTGCTTGTCCCTTAATGATTTGTACCAATTGCTTTGTGATGGGCTGGCCTGAACAGTCTGTTAGAAGGGTATATAAATGCATGTTCAATTTCAATAAATGAGCAAGACCTAAAATCATATTGGTATCGTGTCTTGACTCTGGGCGCGTTGACTCCGACATCCACTAAATTCCCTCACAAATATGGAACAAAAGAAAGGCGAAAATACTATTCCATGCTTTCAACTGAACTCTATTCAAGACAGTGATACCTCCTTTGGCTTGTGAAGTCTGTAAGATCCAGGTTATTGTGTGAGGCAGACCCACCCGACAAGGCAATCTCTCATGATGACTGTGGATCTGAATACATTTATTGTCATTTATACAGAACATTTGTCTTTGAAACAGGAAGGAAGATATTGAGATTATGGAGAACGTGGTTTTCTGAAACACTTCAAACATTTCACACCACATTTTAGCAATGAAATATACAATGTATATGCCTGAATCAATAGTTGGATCATGTCAGAAAAGTCCAATTTAGGTCAAACATTCTTGATAATGTCACTTTAAGAATAACCTAGGCTTTTTTTTCTGAGCTATTTGAAAATATAAACTCTGTGGAAATTGCAGCTGTTTTTTCACAAGTTTGGAAGAGTATCTTGCTTTGCCTTTGACTGCTGTCATTGATTTTGTCAACTGAGAAAAGGAAAATAGAAATCATGTCTCAATGTTTGCTTTGTGATGAGTGGAAGAGGAAACTAAGATTACTTCTTAAAAATTCTTCTAGTTTTTTTGTTTGAGAGCTAGCTGCACTGAATAATCCAGTTGAGATAATTAGAATGACCAGGACAGGTTGCGTTGTCCCTAATGTTTATGTCTATGGGGAATTAATCTGATCCTGAATGTAGAAAAATTCCTCTGCTTTCAGTCATTTAGAAACACATATTCAAAAGCAATCTTTCATTTGTTGCTAGATGGCTTTGATTATTTAAGGACATTATCTCTGTGAATTTCTACCTCCCTATTATTTCTAAAGCTCTGAAATATATTGTTCTCTTTGTAGGCTGTGTCATAAATTGTGCCCTTATTACTTTTGTCTCGAGTCTTACTGATTTTGTAACACAATGATAACAGGTAATTCCTCACTATTTCTCTAATGCATCTTAAGACAGCTAACAGATGGCACATTTATTATTAAGATCTCTCCCTGCATGTATGGTGTTTAGCAAACACTTATGCATTATAAGGCTGCCAGATAGTCCACTGTAATCTGTTACGAATACTCTGTTCAGTGTTGTTTACAGTGCCTCTACTGAGCCAATAGTGCTATCCCTTTCCTCTTCTTTGGGGAGGGGGTGGTTGTGGGGGAGGATGGGGCATGAGATGTCCCAGCACTTTAAACAAGTAATTACAGGAATGGTGTTTTGAACACTCTCTTCTGAGTGGCGGATGCTCAGCTTTCTCTAACATTTAATGGCATGTAGGTAACCAAATTTCTTACTGTACCTTGCCTGCTCTGTTATTTGCCACATGAAAAAGTCATTGATAGCTCAGGCCTTGTTGACTGACTTGTTGGCTAGATCCTTCTCAACTGTGAGGCTAAGAGAGTACCTTTTTAAATCCAGAGGTAGAACCACTATCAAAACTCATGTTTCTGGTAAAATGTTTCTAATGCATTAGCTCACAGGTGTCTATCATTCTTTAAAACGGTTAAGAGATGGCTTTCAGTGAATATGTTGGTGTATTCATTAAGTAATTCATTGTTGAAATGATGCACTTCCTAAATTGAATTTATACCTCTACCAGTCTTTGAGAAATGATTTATAATGGTTTTTAAATGGCTATGATCTGGGCTTATTAAACAGACTGTACTTTGTGTCTAAAACAACATGTGGGATATTTAGCTTTTGTAAAAATGAGTCTCTGCTACTGATACACATATCATAATCTTACAGACACATAGTCAATAAAACAGGAACTTAGTGCTCTATACCAAATCTCCAAGGTTTTCAGCATTATTCATGCAGTTATTAGCCATGCCCATGTGTTTACAGTCTACAGCTATTTTTGTTTTTTTTTTTTGGTGTAATTGTTTGAAACTACCAAAGCCATCTGTGTGCCTGAGTTATACTGCAAACAGGCAACTTTTTATTTTATTTGTAAGAATAAGGGAACATAGTAAGCTTCCACTAAACAAGCTTTATTCTTTTATGATCCTAGTATTTCATCACAGACAGTAAAACCTATCCTGAATTTCTGTCTGGTTATTGAATTGCTTTACTACCAGCAAGTCATACTCTTGGATCAGCTGACTTGGTGCTGCTCAGAAGAGGAGATATATTTCCTGCATTCCTATTTCTCTCTACTTTTCTCCTTTATATTTTATTATCTCTGTTGCAGTGCTAGGGGTAGTAGCATTTTTATACAGCCTGAAAAAGATGAGGCAGCTAGGAAGCGTCTTAAACTCTGAAAAGAAGAAAGTGCACAATGTCTATTTTAAGCTGTGGGCTAGATACATTGAGCTTGAATGTTTCTTTGGGAATTTGCTCACTCCTATGCACTGCTTTGTGCTCCTGAAGTAATGTCTTAAAGCAGAAAGTCTGCTAATGAATTTTACAAGGAGCATAGAGGTGATGTTTTGGACAGGGTACTTTGCTTCCTTCACACTTCGTGATTGCAAAGCACAGATGTTTAGAGTAGGTTGTTGATGTTTCTCAGAACATCTGGTTTCTGATGAAAGCAGGATCTTCAGTGTTATTTTTCTGCTTCTGATGTGTCATAGCTTTCTCTGGGTTGTCGTCCAAGGCACTGAACTCCAGTGTCACTCCAAGCAATACAGTAAGCCTGCAGGAAACATGGTAATTACAACTAGTGAAATTTGTACCACCACTTACAAGATTACACAGAATGTCATTTTTCCTAGGCATATACATGACCAAAACAATGATCTCCTTTGACCACATCTTGCTCTCAGCTAGGGTGATTTAGCCTAACTGAGTCAGAGCAGTCCTATAGCACAGAAAACCTTTGGTATGAGCTCCTGGTAGAGGCTGTCTCTGACCATCTGCTCCTGCTCAAGCCAGTGCTCTTGGCTGTGCTTTTGCTGCCAAGACTAGTGCAGTAATGGAGCATCCTATGGGTGGGTTCGTTGCCCATGAAATGAG
Source organism: Ramphastos sulfuratus (assembly GCA_013399055.1). Lineage (NCBI taxonomy): Eukaryota > Metazoa > Chordata > Aves > Piciformes > Ramphastidae > Ramphastos > Ramphastos sulfuratus. The sequence goes on along the minus strand of WBNM01000049.1, from coordinate 274,654 downwards.
GGCAATATGTGAACAGAAAGAATTTGCAAACTTCTGTAATACTAATTTCAGTGTTCTCACCACAAGACAGCTATTCATGAAATCTTATCTTTCCTGAATCAAACTGATGACAAAGGTAACTGTTAGATCTCCTCGCAGTGGATATGCCATACCCAGTGCTTTTTCCAGGTATCTGTGTTCCTGTCTTGTTTGCTTTGAGTGTGAGCAGGTTGGTGGGGAACTCCTTAAAGCTGTGGTAGAGAGAGGTGAAGAGCTAATGAGATGGGTCCTTCTGGTGTTGCTTTTCCCTCTTTTGCAAAGTCTTTGTATTTTAGGGTTTATTATGCACGCTTAATTGTGTGCAGTGTACACGTGGGTGGATGGAGCTTATGCTAAGTGATAGATCCTTTTCACAGCAGCAGGCTGTGTCTATAAATCAGATGATATTTTGTAATCTTCATCCTACCTGATTTAGCATCAGCCAGTTTTTGTTCTATAACTGAGTCTCCAAGTGCCATGTCAGACATGAGCAGAGGAGACTATGAGAGCAGCATAACTTAAGAGGTGAATGCAGGTAGTTGTGATAAATTGCAATGTTTTTCTTGAATGCAGACATGAAATAAAATTTATAGGATATGGTTTTCTCTACTCTATGTACTATCCTCAACCTGCTGAGAGAGGGAAGGTTAGGATAATCACTTCAGTGTGCAATTTCCTTCCTAAATGAATCCAAATATGGTTCCTGCTTGGAAGGCAGATCATGGCAGAGCATTTTCTGATGTCAGTCCTGGATGTTTTCCATATTCACAGATGTAGCTGAACTTCACATATGACTAGGCAGATATGCAGCTGTTGGAGTGACTGGATTCTGAGCCCAGAATAATTAATCTGATAAAAAACAGATTTGTGGCCAAAGATCCTTCACAGAACTATGGGTCTACACTAAAAGGGAGTTAGTTTGGGTGCCTGCCTTTTTATTTCTCTAAAATAAAAGGACTTGGAGAAAAAAAGTCAACTTATAACTTGTGTTCAGAAAACAAGACTTGGTTTCAGTCTTTAGTAGTCTCATAACTAGGAACTGAACTTCCATTTAATATTTGTCCTTATACTTTGTTTGGTTTAAATGGAAAGTAAATTTAATGAGAAATTGTGGTTGAGGGAGATGTTAGTGTAATTTACAGAAAATTGTACTGAGCCATCAGAATCTTTTTGCTCAGGATTGATAAATCATTATGTTAGTAATGACTAATGCTTTGGCATCTAACAGTGGCACCTAAATTAGGAGCATTTGTTAAATCAGGAGAGAACGATAGGTGCTTTCAGAGACTGTCTAGGTCTTCTGGGAACAGAAACACACTCTGCAGGTTCTCATCTGCCTCTGCTATTACAGAGAAGGATAAGGATGTTTGTCCTTAGGAGAGTGTGATATGGTCTGATTCTTCCCTGCTTTTTTCCAGTGTTAGCTGCATTAGAGCAAAGCATGGTATGCATAATAGTGTCCACTGCATTTGGAATGTATGGAGAGAAGACCCAAATCAACTCAAAATTATGAATGAAAAAGTCAGACTGTCAGTTTGATAACATCTTTATTTTCAAAATTATACAATACAGGGAGGTCATTCTCCCCCTGTACTCTGCACTGGTTAGGCCACACCTTGAGTACTGTGTCCAGTTCTGGGCCCCTCAATTTAAGAAGGACTTTGAGGTGCTTGAGCGTGTCCAGAGAAGGGCAACGAGGCTGGTGAGAGGCCTCGAGCACAAGCCCTATGAGGAGAGGTTGAGGGAACTGGGATTGTTTAGCCTGGTGAAGAGGAGGCTCAGGGGAGACCTTATTGCTGTCTACAACTACCTGAAGGGTGGTTGTGGCCAGCAGGAGGTTGCTTTCTTCTCTCAGGCAACCAGCACCAGAACAAGAGGACACAGTCTCAAGCTGTGCCAGGGGAAGTTTAGGCTCGAGGTGAGGAGAAAGTTCTTCACTGAGAGAGTCATTCCCCACTGGAATGGGCTGCCCAGGGAGGTGGTGGAGTCACCGTCCCTGGAGGTGTTCAAGGCAGGTTTGGACGTGGCACTTGGTGCCATGGTCTAGTCTTGAGGTCTGTGGTAATGGGTTGGACTTGATGATCTTTGAGGTCTCTTCCAACCTTGCTACACTGTGATACTGTGATCATTTTATTTATATATATAGATATATAGTCACATTATTTAGACTTCTCTGGAAGCCTTGTCAATATTTTTATGACCTCTGAATTTAATAGTCATAGTCAGCATGGATCTGATTACTGGCTTGTCAAGCTGAAAAGAGTACTCAGTTTATCTTGTCCTAGATGTCATAGTGATGAATTATCTGCTTTATTCACTCTTAAATTTACCTATAATTCATCTAATTTTTTAATCTTATTGTAAATGCACATCTCATTGTTCATGTAAACTTGTTCAGTTTCTCATTTCTCTATCAATTCTCCATAGCAATTAAAGAAGCAAGATGGTACTATGAAGAGTTCAGGATAGAGGTAGACTGTAAAATGTGGTTTTAAACTATATTGGGAATAAATGACATCTTAACTATTATTTTGCTGTCAAACATAAAATTGTTGCTAGTAGTATAGGAGGCAGTTTATAGAATATAAACATTTATGATATGAAGTGAGAGAAGCACGTGATACATACCATCTAATGGCAGTAACAGAGTTCACTCAAGTCGGATGAATTGCTGGTTCATGATGCTGAATTGTAAGGTTAAGTTCCTTTCATGTTAGCAGGTGGATATAACAGATCCTAGGGATTATAGAATTGTGTAAGAAGTTCTCTGGAACTGAGTGTTTGTGGTGATGTTGGTGTGTTTTGGTGGTTGGTTTCGCGGTGTTTTTTCTTTCCCCCAGAGCTCCTGGGGCAATATAGTTTGAGTGTGTTCTGTAAGATTTATATTATCTTCCCAGTTTGGAAGGGTAAACAGTATGATGTACCTGAATGTTAGAATCAGCTAGTATGAATGTGGAAATAATGAACTCTCTAACGTGGTCCTTGATGAATGCAGTGAAGAGGGTTACAGATTTGAGACCATTAGTGTTATGTTTTGATGGAAAATAGTGTCTGACTTTGTAAGATGGTCTCAATAAATAAAGCAAGGGGATGATGGCTAATTAATAGCTTATGATCTCTCAGGGTGAAATAGTCTGTAAATCCTTACTCCATTCTTAGATTTGTAGAAAGGAACAACTGAGTAGCAGCAACAGTTTCTTGACTACTTGACATTGGTGTAAAAACAATTGCAATCATATTGGCTTGCACTCCAAACATAAGTAGGAAGCTGGAAAAGGGGTCAAGATTTGTAATAAAATTGTTAAACAATCAAATATACACTTAGAGAGCAAGAGTCCTGCCTATTTATCTTAAGGAGCTGATTTTGGTTTTATGTACTTTTGTACATCAAGTATTGCAGTCAGACTTAAAATAAGGTTACCAATGTTTCTTCTCTCTTTCTCTCTCTCTCTTTTTTTTTTTTTTTTTGGTAACACCATAATCAAACTTCAATTTGACACTTGGACTGTTTCATATCTATTGCTTCCAAGAAAAAAGCAACAACCAAAAGCCTTACATATATATCGCAGAACCTTAGAGGTTGGGAAATTGGCATAGAAATACTCAGAGAAACGGCAGCAATAGGTGAACCAGATCAGTGGCACTCAGAGCCAATAATGGTGCTTTGTCACAAATATTCTTCAACTGAGTCATTGGTATTTATTTATTGGTTTATTAATTAAAAACAGAGCAGAGTAATAACAGCAGCAGCAAAATTCACTACAATTGAGCCTGTCAATCCAGAAAAATTGCGACATGATTTCTGTTCTGAAACTAATTAAAATAAAAGCTTCATTATAATGTTGCTTTGCTAGAATGTAACCAATTGGTGGCAGTGCTCCCAGTTCAAATGTGAATACAGCTTATGGAATCTAATTGACTATGCAGTTTAGGCCTTGCCAGAGCCTAAGTGCTGTTGTGTTTGTCTAGTAGAAGAGGAAAACTTCTTCTGTTTTGTGCAAACTGTAGCACAATATATACCCCAAACAAGATGATGTAGGAGTTCTGGGCTTCTTAGAAGCAGTGAAGAATGTATCCACTTCAGTGAACATCAAGTTGACATTTTTAGGTTCAAATAATCCATGAAAGTAAAGTTTTATTACTGTTTAAGATTTACAATTGCTGTTTGACATTTAACTTCAAATGAATAATGAAAAAATGTGTTTAAGCTAAAAAAAAATTCCTTTTTAACCTTGTGGTAGTGTGTGTAATCCTGGTGATACCCATTCTCCTGAAACATTTTTGTGATGAAGCATCCAATTTGTTTGTAGTTGAACAAATATTCACAGTAGGGAAAATATTTTTAGGAATTATACTGCAAAATAAACCCAGTACCACAGTTAAATGCTGATAAATGGAATGAAAATCTCATTTATTCAAAGACAAGACATAAAGACTATGCTTGCTTGGTCTCTTCCTTAAGCTTTTTACCTCCTGAGGGCCATAAGCTGTGAACTGGCTCTTTGAATGAAAGGATAATTTATTCTTGAGAAGTCAAAATGTAAATTAAAGACAAAATTACCTTCTCAGTTCTGGCAATAAATGCTGGTAGTGAGCCATGACCAAATTCATGCATTGAAAAAGCTGTATCATAGAACACAGTAGTGATATCACCCATCTTTCTTTTTGGGGAAGAGAATCTTAACATCCCTGAGAGATGGAAGGAAATCTTGTCCTTGCAACTACTGATTTGTTTAACTTTCTTATAAAAATCTAAACCTTTTTATTTAAAAACTGAGTTGACCCAAAAGACTTGCAAAGTGAGCACAAGTTAAAAGTAGAACTAATAGCATGGGGAGAAGTAGAACTAAGTCAGCAATTTTCAGCAGGTCATTAGAAAATATAAATCTTGCTCTTAAGAACTGCAAAGGATGGGGAAAAATAATTTTTTGGTGGACTAAGAATATGGCCACTTAAATCAGCATAAATGCACAATAACTATGCAGATTCTGAACTAACATTCTAAATTAGTTCTCATGGTGTTTTGTGATATAAACTCGAAAATGTAATCTCTACAGTTTTCAAGCTGATCCATATGAATGCAGCAATCTGTCTTTTGCTGTTGTGTTTCAAAGTCATTCCTAATCAAGTCCCCATTAAAAAAAAAAAAAAAAAGGCAAAAGTAAGACTGCCTGAAGATAAAAAGTGGGGGAAAAAAAAAAAAAACCAAACCAAAACTACCCAAACTTCGTTAGCTCTAGTGCAGTGATGTATAAGATGTTTACTTTGTTAAGGAATTAAATCTGTTTCTGCCAAATGATTCAATCAACTAAGTGGATATTTTGTATTACCAAGGAAATGAAATTGTAAAGTGCAATTGTCAGGTTTTAAAAGTCTAGTGCACAATATGATGGCTTTTTTTGGTCTTTCATTCACTTTCTCGTTTCTTCCTAATTAATTTCTTGATTAAAATCTGAGTGATAATCTTGATTAGTATGCAACGTAGTATACTAACAAAGAGCAGAGTCATATGGGTGAGATCTATCATTTAAAGTTCCACAAAGTTGGGTTTGGTTTGTTTTCTTTTTTTAATTATTCTGGAGAAGTCTGGATCCTTTGTGTTTGTGATGGCTAGGATTATTTATTTTTTTGGGCTGCAATATATCATATTAAGAGCAGAAACACTAACTAACAGTTTTCAGGGTTGTAGTTACTTATAATAGAAAGAAAAACTGTTCAGATTTGAATATTAAATTATCTTTGATGTCTGCAGTTCCTTGGTTTCCCTAATTTTTTGCTTAGTAATTGCAATAAAATTTTAAGCATAATTAGTTGCCTTTAGGCAAAGAACATCTGCTGGGTATTTGCTGCTTTTCTATACCAGGACATTTATTTATTATATCCAGGTTTCATTCTTGGTAGTAATTATCTGCATTGATTTGCTTCTAATAGGTGGCAATTCCCTGTTTTACTCTATATCCATTGCTTTACACAAAGTAGTTGCTGTAGCTTCACTATGGTGTCTCAAATCTGATGTATCATCTATATAGTTTTATATTTAGTACCAGTGGGTGTGTCTGGCCTGAGATACATTTATGCTCATTTATTTGGAACCAAATTCTGTAATTCTATGACCAACCCACCCCCTTTCTGTCCTAAGATATGGTTCATTATATCTTCTCTCATTTTATCACAGACAAAAACAGTTAACTGCAAGGCAAGGGGAAGTAAACCAAGTTTGTTTTCCATGAAGTTGAGTATAGATTTAACAGTTAGTTCCCCAACATCCTGGTTTTACCCTTCTTGAGCTTGTATTCTAGACATTTGGAGCTGGTAAAGGACAGGCTCCTACAAATGTTGCTTTAGATCTGGGAGCAGAAAGGAGGAAAGTAATCCTCCTGCCTAGTCCAGCAGATGATCTCTCTCCTCAAGAAAGTCTGCATTCAGTGATGGTGTCCCTAGCTTTAAAGTTCTTACAGCTTAAAATATATTATGGCCTCTTAAAAAAAGAGTAATATTAATAAAAAATACATAAGCTATTGTTTGCCATTCCTGTAATCAAAGAGAAAGACCTTCTTTCTCAAGGTTTCTCTCTGAAATAAAGCATGAAATCTTGGCATCAGGAAAGGGATAGCAATCCCAGTTCTCTCAAGAAGCCATTCAGGGTACAGAGAGGCTTTACCTGATAATATTCTGCCCCCATCAAAATCAGTAAATGATTCAATACATGTGGTTTTATACTTTTGCAATTACAGTTCTTTCAAATGTCAGAAAAAACATTTTCATGCTATGGAGAATGAAATTAATTTCTCAGCTGTATAATATGATTTTTCTTGATGTGAAATTGAGCCATACCCCACAGTCATGCAATTTACTTGTCATAGGCCTATGTTACTTTCATTCCTTAAGTTTTTATATTTCTTGAAATTGCTTTTACATTGTATGTTTTAGGAGAGCTGTGTTATTCACTGAGCCATACTTTTCAACAGAGCACTTGAAAAAATACAAAACAAACAAAACAAAAACAGTGGAAACCACCAAACCCAAAACAACAAAACAAAAAAAAGCAACCAACTAAACAGGAAAAAAGAGAGGGGAAATAAAGTCCTTGCTGGGAAGCAGGGATACCACATCATCAGTCACCTCTTAATAAGTTATCTCCTGCACTTCAGTTTTCTTGGGTTGATTTGTTTGGGTTTTTCTGTTTTTCAAAAGGAGGGGAGGGAAGTTAAATTGCTTTGACTGTGGGCTCACAAGGGAACATAGATCTCTTAAGCCAGATGTATCTGAACATCACTTAGGTTTGTTTTGTGGCTCACCTAACACATTAAAACCATAGAATTAGTCAGGGTTGGAAGGGACTCCAAGGATCATCCAGTTTCAACCCCCTGACATAGGCAGGGACACCTCCCACTAGTACAGGTCACCCAAGACCTCATCCAATCTGGCCTTGAACACCTCCAGAGAGGGAGCAGCCACAACCTCCCTGGGCAACCTGTGCCAGTGTCTTGCCACCCTCACTGTAAAGAACTTTCTCCTAACATCCAGTCTAAATCTTCCCTCTGCCAGTTTAAACCCATTGCCCCTTGTCCTGTCATTGCAAGATGTTANCCACACAGCTTGGTGTCATCTGCAGACTTACTGAGGGTGCACTGATTCCTCTGTCCATGTCACTGACAAAGATGTTAAACAGTACTGGTTCCAGCACTGATCATCTAGTTCCAATCCCCTTGCCATGGGCAGGCACATGTCACACTAGATCAGGCTGTCTAGAGCCTCATTCAGCCTGGCCTTAAACATCTCCCGAGATGGGGCTTCCACCACTTCCCTGGACAACCTGTTCCAGGGTCTCATGGCACTCAATTAGTGGTGTATTTGTTTACTCTAGGCTGTATCACTGTTGAAATTTTTCTTGATTTTTTTTGGTTTTTTGTTTGTTTTGAGTTAATTCCAGCTGCTGTCTGTGGTGGGCTAGTGGAGTGTGAGAAATATGACTAATGGATGCTAGTGGGATAAAGCTATTGCCTACTTGTTGGCTAAACAAGAGCCCACAAAACAAGCAGTGTGTTTACATGTTCAGTTCTTCCTGCAAATCAGTGTGGTCTGTGTTTTTTATACAACTACAATTTTCTCTTTAGCAGGTTGCGTTGCAAAAAGCTTAATGTTAACTTCAGTAATTAATGAGTTTTAGTTTCGATCATTAATTTATCTAATAGTTACATTTAAGGGGTGACTTTTCACATCTATCGTGGCTGAAATGCAAATACTAGTAATACTTCAGCCTTCTCCACCTTTGCCAGTCTAGAGCTTTGTGGAAAGATTCTGGATTAACTTTCTCTTCACTCTTGGCTTTGAATTGCTTTTGACTTAATGGCAAGTTACCCAGACTGCCCCCTTCTCTCAATTGCTGTGTTTGAAATATGGGAATAAGTGCTAAGATCACTGTTGTGCTGAATTGAGAAGTCTTTTATGAGAATAGCCAGTTAGAAGGTGTAATAACATTACTATTCAGTTGCATGTCTCTGAATAAAGATTGCCTTTTTTTAAGTGGTGCTGAAAGCATTTGGTAAATGGGCACTTAGGTGGCTTTTATTTAAACCCTTCTAAAGGTAGCTTTCTATAGCCATGTTTTCTGCTGCAAGGAAACCAACAGTGTGGCCTTTGTATGACCTTGTGGTTTAACAAGCTGTACATTATAGCATTGCTACTTAATTAGTTGATTATAACTTGATCCAGCTAGATAAATTGATTCGATCGATGCTGTATTCAATTAATTTTCAGCTAATTAGTATTGCTCCTAATGTCTGTAATTCAAGATGTAGTTTTGAGTTGTGCTATCTTTATCATTTCTTTTTAAAACAAGAAGGTCAAATCTTTCCAGAATCAAATGCCATTATTATACTGTTACTACATTTAAACTTGTTAATTGGTGGCTCTGGGTATGTGTATTTTACAAGCAGTGTTCATGTAATCTGTACACTGCTAGAACTTACAGACAAGGCTTATTGGACAGCACAGGCATCCTGCACCAACTTTCTGTGATCTAGGGAGCTAACAGGAGAACAGACTCAATGGTGTGGGGAGAAAGGAACTCGTTATCATTTGATTCTGCGATTAGGCTGTTGCTCTCTACCTTTTGGCTCTTTGCTGGATCACAAGCAGTCATTCTTTTTTATCTGATCTCTGACTGTGTTTAAGAGTCTCTGGTATTAATCACATTTTACAAAACCCCAGTAGGTTGCTTTTGCTCTGGAGCCTCAAATTCCTGCTAAGGTTCAGTTAAGAATCTCATCTCTTTTATTCTATTTACATCCATAAAGACAGAAAAAAACCTGTGTGCTACTCAGAAATTGGTGGGAAAATCTAGTTATATTTCATAGAGGATTTCAATGTGTCAAAATTTGGTTTTGTTTGCTTTGGAATGAGAAGTGAGCACTCAAATAATTTTAGCTTGGGATGGTGGTTTGACAAGCAGCAGGAGAAAAAGTGATGGAGCTTCGGTGTCACTGTCATTCCAACTTTATGCCAGCCTGAAGACAAAGTCTTTGGTTTGCAGTAGAGCTCAGGACATGAAGAGTTTTCAGCTAAAAGGTCCTTCAAGCCTTGTGCTTTTCGTGACATTGCTGGTGGATTGCTGAAGAGCAGACTGCTGAGCCAACTTAGGCTCTGAGAAGCTACTGAAGCTCTCTGCTGGGCAAGGAAACAAGCTTTCAGTAAACCCAGTGGGCTTTGAACTCTTCCCAGTTGATGGGTTTTCACTGGAGATCCAGGGCTCTCTGCCATAGGTCTCCTCCAGATATATTAACATTTCACTAAGAAAGTTCATATTTTTTCATTATAGGTATATTAAAAGGGCAAACCTAAGCTACAAGAGGTTTCTTTGGTATTTTTTGGTTTAATGAGGGGTCTTAGCCTCTCAGTAAGGCAATATTCTCTGCCAATACAGGCTTTATTCAGGTTTGAGGTTTGTTTTTTTTTTATCTGATTACTACCAGACAATTACAGGAAGTGAGTGGGAGGAATTCATAAGAAAAGAATGATTTGTACCATTTGTTCCAGATATGTAAGCTGAGGTGATACCATTAAGGGGAAAGTCAAATGGCTATGACTGAAGTGATGATCAGTGGCCTATTTGCATTTATGTTAAAAAAATTATTCTCTTCTTACTAGTTCTGGAAGTAATTAATATTTTATATAGTTAAAGAAACTCTCTATTAGATTTTGCATTGCCTAAATGTCTGACATGTTGGTTTAGCTCTGTATGTACTACAGCTTATGTGGAGGACCTGCCTGGATGTATTCATGTGTGATCTACTCTAGGTGATCCTGCTCTGACTGGGGGGAGTTGGACCAGGTGATCTTTTGAGGTCCCTTCCAATCCCTAACATTCTGTCATTTTGTGAACTACAGTGGGCTATTTCAAGTGGTTTTTATTTATAGCAAGATCTCCAATTCCTGGTAATATCAATTGGTATTGTGCTTGAACAATACTATTTTTTTGTTAATGTGTTGTTGATACATCAATGTAAGTTTTAGGACTGCCAGAACGCTCTGGTGTCTCCAAAATCTCTGTTAACAATTGATGAGCTTCTCTAGTTTGCATAGCAAGGTTGCAATTGGCAATCCAGTCAATTTTTCTGATGCTATAGACTTCTACACATTTTAAAGGCTGTTTGGTTTATTATGGTTAAAGTAGAGCTCAAGTGGGCTTTGTTTGCTGTTACCTTCCAGAACATTTTCCATGAACTTAGGAGATGATCTCATAAATCATGCTTGAACCTGACTTTGTTCTCATTCTGTGGTCTTTTCGGAACACTTTCGTTATAACTGTGTAAAGTATGTTAATATCTTCTGAATGCTTCATTGTGGAAAGATTAACTTGTATATTAAAAAAAAAAAAAAATCCCAAAAAACCAAAAACCCAAAACGCACAGTTCATAGCAAATAATCATAGAATGGTAAGGTTGGAAGGGACGAGTACAGGTCACTCAAGACCTCGTCCAGCCTGGCCTTGAACACCTCCAGGGAGGGAGCAGCCACAACCTCCCTGGGCAATCTGTTCCAGTGCCTCACCACCCTCACTATAAAGAACTTCCTCCTGACATCCAGTCTAAATCTTCCTTCTGCCACTTTAAACCCATTACCCTTTGTCCTGTCATTGCAAGGCCTTGTCAGTAGTCCCTCCCCAGCCTTTGTGTAGGCCCCCTTCAGATACTGGAAGGCTACTATGAGGTCTCCTGGAAGCCTTCTCCTCTCCAGGCTGAAGAGCCCCAACTCTAACCAGTTAAAATTTCCTTGTGGAAATGTGATGGGTTTAGCTCTTTTGTCATCACACAGAATATTAAAATATACAAATAATTGAAATATAAAGCTGTATTTCAAGTTTAGAAGTCAGTTTTGAGCCTCTGGTCCTTCGATAGAAGATAAAGTGGAATATTTGTGTGTTGCACCCATTGATATGAAATGTTATGAAAATGATAGAATTTATTCCACCAGATCAAGTGATACTATAAGCAGAGAATGTGTCAAATAAAAGACTTCCTGGCTTCATATGCAAGGAATTAATTTCTACTTGAACAGATGATAACGTAGTGACTATTGAAGTTGGTTTATTTGTTGTCCTTCCCCTCTGTAGGTTAAATATCCAAGTTAATTACAGTTTTCATTCCAGAGGCAACTTTTCATTGTCACAAATCTAGATTTAATTTGAAAATTTAAGAATGGTGAAACATTGCCTGGGGCAGAGACCAGGTAAATATGGATAAGACACATTGTATTTTAAATGCCAACACTTTTTACCCCAATGAAAAGCAGTTTTCCCTGTTTTTACTTCTGCTAAAGGCATAATTTGACTAAATGGTAATGTGCCTGAATCTCACTTACATCAGTGCAACTTCAATTTTAATGAACTTGGATGCCCCAGTGGCTCTGAGGTAATACAACCTTTTCATCGTAGAGTATCTAAACTTCCTCCTTAGTGTGAGACCCTTCATTTCTTTCTTTCTTCTCAATAAACACAACAGGACTGAGAACTAGATGAGAAATTCTGCCGTTGCCCCATCATCTGAGCACAGCTGGAGAGTCTTGAGGTAAACAGGCACAATGTGAGTCAGATCTGTCTGACTCAGTGTTTTGGACATAAAGGTTAGGAAATACGAAGTGCTAATGCAAAAGGTTGCTCATAAACATCTTGAACAGATGTTACTGTGCTACTCGTGGCTTCACTTAGGTAACTTACATCTTTCACTGCAGGTCTTCAGATATTTGCAAAAAATGTCAGAGTTAAGACAGAGCCTCTCACACAATTGACAGTCAGCATTTTTCCTTTCAAAGAAATGCATGTTATTGCAAAACCTGAAGCAAAAAGTCACTGCTGACAAGTGTGTTTTTATTTTAATAATGAGGAAGATCTGTTGCACCAACAAAGTATTCATTTAAAACTGACAAGATCAAAATTCTAAGAATTTTAAGTGTTGAGTAGAAACTGTAATGGAGATCTTCAGAAGAAAAAAAAAGCCCAACAACCAATCACACAAAACCCCAGATATTGGAGAGATTGGGGGGTATTCAGCATGTCTTTTTTTAATGGTATATTTTGCAACTGACTCCTACATGTCTGTTGCATACAGGGAACTCTGGAAATGTGAATCCACTGTTGAGTTCTTTGTGGTTTTGCAGGGCAATCCATATGGCTTGAATAGTAGAAGTTCTTGTAAGTCAGTCCAGAGATTCGTGTTTATCTTTACTTTTTTTTCTACTTACCAAATATTTATTTGACTCCTTCCACATTCTGTCTACGCTGCTCTACAGTACCCAAGCATGCCAAATGTAGTGTTTTTTTAATATAATACATGATGTATTACTCTAATGAAAATAAGACTTCACACTTTGAATTGTCATTTTTTTCCCTAGCTGCTTTGGCAAGACTCTCTCTTAACAATCTCATTAAACAAGCAAAGTAGGTCACTCAGCATATTTGTATCAAGCTAATATAGAAACTACACAGTCAACATATTTTAAAGCTCTGTAGCTTGACTCTTTTTTTTTTCCTACAAGGAATGGCCTTTTGTCAAATATAACACTTGAAGGTTTTGACAAAATCTGACATATCATAGCTGTAGCTTCAGGAAACAATGAGGTGGGCTGAGGAGAATCAATTGCTTCACAGGTGAGTAAGAAACTGAAATAGGTGAGGATAAGTTTGTTAGTCATCAGGATAGCTTTTTTTTTTTTTTTTTTTTTAAAAAAAGTCTCCACATCCTACAGGAATAAAAAAAAAAAACCCAAAAAAACTACCACCAAGTTCATGACCATCTGAGGAATCCAAACGTGTGTCTATGAGACCCGTTGGGATGCATCCTTGAGTCCTCGTGGAATTATCTGATGTACTTGCCAAGCCACACTCTATGACATTTGAAAATCCCTGGCAGTGAAATGAAGTCCCTGGTGACTGGCAAAAAGGAAATATTGCACTCATTTTTCAAAAGGTTACAGAAAAAAGGACCCTTGGAACAACTGACCTGTCAGCCTCATTTCCATGCCTGGGAAGATCATGGAAAAGATTCTCCTGGAAGCTGTGTTGAAGCACATAGAGGACAGAGAGGTGATTCAAGATCACCAGCATGACTTCAGCTAGAACAAATCCTGCCTGATGAACCTACTGGCTTTCTGCTGTGCAGCGACTGACAAGGGAAGAGATCGGGATGTTGCCTACCTGGACTTCCATACAGCCTTGGACATGTTCTGCCACAACATCCTTCCCTCTAAACTGGAGATATGGATTTGAGAAGTCAACTGCTCGGTGGATAACCAATCAGTTGGATGACCTTATCCAGAGGATAGCAGTCAGTGGCTTGATGTCTAAGTAGTATCTCTCAGGGATCTGTACTGGAACCAGTGCTGTTTAATACCTTCCTCAATGACATACGGAGTGAACACTCAGCAAGTCTGCAGACAACACCAAGCCATGGTGCAGCTTACGTACAAAAGGGACAGGATGCCACCCAGAGGGACCTGGACAAGACTGAGAAGGTTTCACAACTATGTATGGGCAATCCTCAATACAGTCTGGTGGATGAGTTAGAGTGATTTTGTGGAGAAAGACACGGGGCACTGATGTAGGAAAAGCTGGGAATGAGCCCACAATGATCATTTGCAGCCCAGAAAGCCACCTATATCACTGACTGCATAAAAACAAGTGTGGCAAGTAGGTCAAGAAGGGTGATTCTGCCCCTTTATTCCACTTAGGTGAGACCTCATCTGGAATAATGTCTCCATCTCTGGAGTCCTCAGCACAAGGAGGATGGGAATCTGATAGAGCAGCTTCAAAGACAGACCATAAAAATGATGAGAGGTGTAGAACACCTCTCTTAGAAATACTGGGAGAGTCTGGGTTGCTCAGTTTGGAGAGGAGAAGGCTCTAGGAACATGTAATTGTGACCTGTCAGTTCTTAAAGAGGGCCTGTAAGAAAGATGGGGACAGTCTTTAAGCAGGGCCTGTTGCAACAGGAAAAGGGCTCATAGATTTAAAGTGAAGGAGGAGACATTGTGATAAGCTAAAAGGAGGAGATTTTTTTTACAATGAAAGTGGTGAAACATGGGAACAAGCTGCCCAGAGATGTGGTGGATGCCCTATCCTTGGAAGCATTCAAGGTCAGGTTAGATAGGACTCTGAGCTATTCACTGAATTAAAGATGTGGGGGTGGTGGGGTGATGTTTGACTAGATGACCTTTAAAAGTCTTTTCCAACCCAAAGCATTATATGATTTTTCTTTTTGTGTGTATGCTTCCTTTTTTATGAACAATTAAGATTGCAGTGCTGCTTTGTACTGAGAGAAATCTGAGAAAGGAAAAAAAAACCAAAACCAAAGGAAAACCCACACAACTAGTAGTGCATTAATTATAAAAGCAGTCATAAAAAAATATCAGTCTGCTTCTCTGGAGGAATATTTGCATCTAGATGAGCCATTCTGCCATGGACAAATAAGAATGCTTAGCAATTAGGCAAAAGCTAATGTTATGCATGTGCCCAATTTTCTTTTAATTGCAAGAATTTCATCATGTAAAGCCACTTCGGCTTTGATGTTGGAGATTTGCATTATGATATCAACTTCTGAAAGATATGAATAGCAGAAAGTACCCAGAAATAAAAATGCCTAGTTAATGGCAAATTCTTTCAATTGCTTGCAAAATCTGGAGAGAGTGGTAGGCCATAAATAAAAGATAGTTTAAAATTCAGTCAATCTAATGCAGAAGTAAACTGAGGCTTGTTATGAACTGGATTCATGCTTGTCTGTGAGATGACAATTAGGAGTTTTCTGAATCAACTCTGCTATACAGAATGAGTTTCAGATGATACAGCTGATAGTTGTTTTGGCTGCATTTAAGATTATGCTAATAGCTTCCCATTATTTTGCATAAAAAAGGGAAGCACTCATGCTAAGAAGTGTAGATCTGCTTTGTTAAAGGTCTTTGGTCTTACTGTTCATCTAGGAGGTTTTTTTGTAGAGGTAGTGGTAATGTGAGGAAAAGGCACAGGAGAATGTGAAGTATTAATGGTGTGCATTAGCTCTCTGTTCAGGTGGCCATTGTGCAGTGACACTTTTGCTTAAGTGCAGTGAATATCATTAGCACATTGAGCATGTAATATAGCTCTCAGAGATGGAGAGAGTTTTGAACTCATAAAAATGTATTGAATCTGAGAAATGTACTTCCCCACCCTCCTTCTGGAAAACTTTTAACATCTTAATTTCACAGATAGGCTTAGGATCTGATATGAAGTTGGATGCCATCCATTTTTCGTGAACTGGAAGATGACAATAGTAGGCTTCCCTAGAGGTCATAGCTGTAGAACTGAGTGTGTCCTTTCATCCATGCAATTTTCCTACCACTTCACCTGCTAATCCTATGGTGACTCTACCTGAAAATGGCAAAAATCCAAAATGCCCATGTGCTTGCACGTCTAGCTTGTGTCAGGATTTAATACCTTAGCTGAAGGCTTTCACTAAATGAGATCTTCTCAATTGTGTCCAAAGGAACACAAATCAGTGGCACAGGTTATGGGGTTGTTGGTGCAGCGCTGCCTTGGTGCCTTCACTTCATCCAGCAATACTCTTTTTCAAAGAAAAGGTTAAAATAATTGAAACTTCATTTGCATACTGCCTGAGGAAAAAAGTCTTTGAATGCATGTGTTTTTATTTTTAATTATGACCACATAATTACTTTTAATGATCTTATACTGAGATTTTAGACAATTTCTCCTTACATATATTTGGTATGAGGGAAGTTGGTTAATTTAAGTATTATTACAGTGCATTATTCATAGAATCATAGAATGGTAAGGTTGGAAGGGACCTCAAGGATCATCTAGTTCCAACCCCCTGACATAGGCAGGGACACCTCCCACTAGTACAGGTCACTCAAGGCCTCCTCCACCCTGGCCTTGAACATCTCCAGGGAGGGAGCAGCCACAACCTCCCTGGGCAACCTGTGCCAGTGTCTCACCACCCTCACTGTAAAGAACTTCTTCCTAACATCCAGTCTAAATCTTCCTTCTGCCAGTTTAAACCCATTGCCCTTGGTCCTGTCATTGCAAGACCTTGTAAATAGTCCCTCCCCAGCCTTCCTGTAGGGCCCCTTCAGATACTGGAAGGCTATTATAAGGTCTTCTCGAAGCCTTCTCTTCTCCAGGCTGAAAAGCACCAACTCTCTCAGTCTGTCCTCATAGGAGAGCTGCTGCAGCCCTCTGATCATCGTGGATTCCTTTGACAGGAAGCTGTGGGAGTAATTTCCCATCATAGAAGTTTATTAGTAAATATTTTGGTAATCTTGTTACTTGTATTTTTTTGTTAAAATTTATCTATAAATCCATAAAGTTATAACCATTCTATTTTTTCAGCTGTATGCCATTTCTAGTATTTCAGCTTTAAAAAAAAGAAAAAATTGTGAAATGGCAAATTAGTCACACATACATCTGTAATGATCTTATCCACAGAAGCAGCCTGCAGCATTGCAATATGACCTTTTTAGAGCACAATTACGAGTACGTTTTGCAGCAATAAATTTTTCCTTTCCAGAATTCTGATCTTGTTTCAAAGCAGACAGGTACAACCTAGACTGGGAATATCAAGCAGACAAAACCTCCACTGAATAATCTAACATTATTTATAAGTGGAAAAAGGGAGGAGGAAAAGCTGTGTACATACACACTTAAAAAAAAAAAAAATTATCAGAGCTATTGTAGCATAACTAAAGACATCTACCTACAATTCTTCAAAGAGTAGGGAAGATAAGATTTATAAATCTGTCATAGTCAAAGATAATATCATCCCTGTTTGACTGTAATATTTGTGGGGAATATAAATGGCTTTGTTTAACCTTGAAAATAGTCAGATTTTCCGGAACTCCTAAAGAAATGCGTATAGAAAAGATATACCTGATCTACCTAAATAAATAAATAAAATGTAAAGTATGTCAACACTCCATTGCTTAATGTAATGAAAAATTCGAAGGTAGCCCAGGAAGGTAAGGATTATTTCTAGCTATAACTATGCTTTTGTTCCAAGGAGATGTCTATACTGTGTCATGTACATATATCTTCAGTGAGTAGACCTAAAATATTTGTTTGTCCTAAGACCATTCCTGCATAAAAGAATACTTACTCTAGGTGACCACATTTCTTCTAAGAGAATTTTTAATTATGCAACACAGTCAAGTGAGTTTGAACTACTTCCTTCTTCAAACTCCACATCTAACTAAAAAATTGGTTTTCCACTCTTCTACCTGGAAAACAAATTGCTCCAGAAGGATTCATATAAGCAGCCAGTTATGAGAACAGGTTATGGTTGAGTCTGGTTTTATGAATAGGAGTGTTTGAAATGTAGACTTCCTCCCCCCTCTAGTAATTGCTATGGTAGGGGTAATTAATTACTGCGAGATGATATTTAAAAAATATTAATATATAGTTTATTAATATTAAATATTCAGAACTCGCACCACTCTGCCCACCATTTAATAATAATAACAGGCTCTTTGCAACGTTATGGAAACTATATACAGGTTATAATAGGATCTGGAAATAACTANTGTGCACCTTGTTTACCGCAGTTGCTGGGCAGGCCCTAGGCCCCAGACCCCAGAGTTAGTGGTGCCAGGTTCTTTGTCCCTTTTCCCGCGGTTGCTCTCCCCAAAACAGAAGGAGGGAGAGCAGAAAAACATGCCTGGGCAAGCCAGGACATGTACAAGCCTAATTTGGCCTGTTTAGGCCTATAACGACAGTAATTCTACTTTCTGCATCATAACGTCCTTCTAGGGTTTAAAATACCAAGAATTTTAAATGGTCCTAAGAAAATAAAAGCACATGCAGAAACTGAAGTTCTGGTGTATAGAACAAAGAATTTCATGCTCCTTAAGGTTCATTTCTGTAAATATTAAAAATTATTTTACAGTCTGGATTACTCATAAATTGTTTACACAAAACACTTGATAATTAGAGTGAATTTTGGGTATAATGTGTTTGAAAGAGGGTAGGGTGTTTATTATAATCAATCCAGCATGTGAATACATTAGGAACACTAAGACTTACAGAGTGCACCTTAAAACTCCACACAAATAGGATTTCTTCTCTTCAGGCTGTTATAGCTTTTTTTACAATGGTGTTTAATCAAAGCTGATTGCTATCTTATCTATAAAAGTTTAGATCATTTGATGAGAGAGAGGTTACTCTAATGAAAGACAAAGTAAATAAAATAAAACTCAGTGCTGCAGACTTGAGCTGTATAGAGAGTATCAAGTTCTTGATTATTCTCAGTCCTGTTTATGCTGGATAAAATGTTGGGAGAGATGCATAGATTTTTGCTCTCCCTAAAAATGTCCCAAGTGGAGTCCTCTTAGATGAGAATTACAGCTTTTAAGGTAGTCTTAATAATATTGTACTGTGCTTCGAGATCTGTTGAAGAGTACTATCACTGATTTATTAAACAAGGAAATACTGTGTGGTTAGTGACCAAAGTTTAAGTAATTTCAAACACCTCAAAGAGTTTCTGCACTATCCCCATGGATACAGGTCTGCTGAGGGAGGTAAGGATGTTGGCCATTGAATAGGCTGATTCAAAGGATGAAATAGAAATTCAAGAGTGTACATCTTGACTCTGCAAGGAATAGAAACTGGATGGTAATAAAACAAGCAGATGTGGAATTTTGGGTTTGGATTTTCTTTTTTATTGATGTAGACTTCAGCTATTGAAACAGCATACAGGAGGAAACATCAAGAAATGCAGTTCATATACATCTGTTTCAAGAGTCGCAAGTGGAACTTTTGTAGAATTTCAAAGTGGACTGCATGATGCAATATGCAGTCTAATGTCTAAGTGAATCCTGTAGGGTCCCTTTCCAGCAGCCCTAATAAGTATTTCTATTGCTATTGTTTACCTCATTTAATAACCCTGAGTCACAGCTGTTATATTCTGAAATCTAATTTAAACTGTTTTGTCTCTTCCAGTGGAATAGTTGCACTGAGACATCTCTAGAGAGATCTGTTTTCTTCGCATGCCATCTTAGGCCATGACAGCTGTAATCAGATCTGTGCAGATTAAAGAGCACTTTTCATAGCCAAGTCTCCAAGCAGAAACTGTATTTTTAGATGCATCTATCTGAAAATTCTGTTATGTCCTACAAATACATGGTTTTGTCTGCCTTGGTAACGTGGCCTTAATCTCCTCCTGATTTTGCTCAGCTTGTGTTGCTCATTATTTACAGATTACAGCACAAAGGTAGCTTCCCAGTTAGGCATGCTAGATTTTTATCACAGTGTTTTGCTTTGGAGATGTTCTGAATTGCAATAGATATTTCTAGCATTAGTGTGCTGGTCCAGAGCATGCAGCCCAACAAACTGTGCTGCATCTGAGCTGGGCACCCTAGAAGTTCAGATGTACCTTAAAACTTGTGTTCAGCATTTCTCATGGTATGCAGTGATTGCACTTAGACACAGTTGCTCTGAGAATTATTTTCTTGACATTTTTTACTTTTCTGTAAGGTATTTCAAGTGCTTTATAGTATTTTCCTAATGCCTGAGTTTGAATGCCTGTGCTAAGATGAGCTATGTGAAAATTGCATGCCTGCTAATTTAATGCTGATGTGATTTCCAAATTCCAAGTCTTGAAAGTCTTGAATGTCTATATTATATAGGCTGCAAAAAATTCAAGAAACTTGTTTTCTGATATGAAATCTTACATTAAAAAAATGTAATTTCCACAGTCTGTTGATTTAGGCCACGTGGTCTTTTCTTTTAGTCTTCCTTTCTCTGGGTGCTGTTCTTGTGCAACCAGCAGGCTTGATTTTCTTTAAGTCCTTATGACAGTAATTATTTAGGAGGCAATCTCTGAGTTGACACTCAGCCTAATAAATGAACATACATTTCTGAGAGATGTAACTTTTCCAAAGTAGCTTAGATTTCTCGTGCAGTTGACTTGTTTAGGACTGGGATGCTTCTCCAAGGACATAACTGGTTGTACAGAGTTCATCTGACATATATTAGTGATTAACTGGTTCAAGCTTGGCTGACCACAAGATAAGAGGTTAAGCTGAAACTGAGATAGAAGTGTACTGAGATAATTGACTGTGGAGCAACAGATAATTTAGCTCTGGAACAAGATTTTGAGGACATACATTCTTGAAGATTAGTATTGTTTTGAAAAGTCAGCAAAGAACCCAGAGTAAAGCCTTGAGATTGAACTGTTTCATTGTCATGTGAAAACCCGCATCTCCTAGCTAGAAAAGCCCCTTACCCAAAGCTGCCCCTTACCCTTTGAGCATCCCTAGGGAATTTAAAAGGAGCTGTATCTTTAAGAGTAAGCAGGAGGGACACTAACCAGTGCCTAGTTAATAAATGCTGATGTTAGGCATAGCTAATGAGTTTTACTGTATGAATACCTGCCATGAATTTCAACCAGGGTGCCAGCTTTGTGGAATACCACCTAGCACCCTTTTCTGCCCGGAACTGGAATAAAAGCAGTGTCTCAGCTCTGCATGTCAACTGCTCTTTGCACACCAGCTCTGCTAACTTCTTATAGAAAGAACAGTTGGACTCATGTATTACAGCAAGGGACCAAAACAGTTCGTTCTGCCAGGGATTTTCAAAAAGAAAGACTCCCCCGATGTAAAGATATTTAACACAAGCCCACAGATACCTGTAACAGGTTTATTTGCTATATTTATTTCCTTTTCACAGTCCTGTTCTAGACAGAAGACCATATTACATGTATCTTGATTGCCTAAATTTACACCTATTTACAGTTCATATTTTCAGCAAAATGAATTTGAATATTAAGTGACAGTGAGAAGCTGGAAAGGAAATCGCAGGGATGTTTAAGGAGCATTAAGGAACAGTTAAGGGCCATTTGTGAATGTTCAGTGCTAACAGCCTTGCTTGATAGCAACCACTGCAAAACACAGAGGGGTCTTGATCCAGCTTGTTTGTTGACGTCAGTCTTCCAAGTGGATATAGATTTAGCCTTTGATGATAATGAGTTAATATCTTCCTGTGAAATAAGAAGCAATACCAGTGGAGTGAACTCAAGAAATGGTTAGGTTTCCTTTGTGATTTTTTTGTTTGTTTGTTTGTTTTGTTTCTTTGCTGGTTTTGTTTTTCCTTTTGTTCGGGTTGGTGGTTTGTTTGTTTTGGTGTTTAGTTTTTTCTTTTTTGTTTGTTTGGGGTTTTTTGTTGGCTGGTTTGGTTTACTGGGGTTTTTTTGTCTTCTTGTTTGGGATTTTCGTTTGCAGGTTTTTTTGGGGAGCAGGTTTGATTTGGAACTGCATTGTATGTGCAGTTATGGAAAAATACTGAATGAAATTCTACTAAATACAAAATTATAGCAATTAGGAACCATGAGTTGCTACAATGAAGTGCATGATAACCCTCAGACTGACTATTTTAAGACAATAACCTGACTATTTGTTACCTGTTATCTGACCACTTTACTCCTTTTCTGTTTCAAACTTATTACATGGAAACTTGTTTTCAGCAAGTAGCTTGGAAAAGATCTTCACTGAAAATCAATGTCTACCCTTTGAAATTTTATTTGAAGGATAAATTATGGAGCTGTTTGACCAGCCTGGATACCTCTAAGTGCATTTCCATTCTTTGTCACTGTACTGAAGTATTTGGCTCATGCATCTTAGCAGGTGACTTTGGCTTCATGTTAAAAAGAACCTGCATAACTGCAAAAAACTATAAATGCAGTGATTACAGGGAAACACATTTGGTATCAAATCTTAATGCAGTGAAAGTCATGCCTAAATGATTATTGCATTCTTTAACAGGGAAGTTAGCTGTTTATTTCCATAACTCCACATCATTCTATAAAAGCAAATCACAGTTAAGTTCTCCACTATCAGGTGGAGATTCTGTCTTGGAATGTATTAATTAAGCACTTTGGAGGCATTCAGTGGGAGAGCTGAACCAGGACATGGGAGAACAAATCAAAGTATAAGGAGAATGCAAGTGTGCCAGAACAGTGTTGAACTTTTGCATGAACAATCACCAAATCAAAACTCAATGTTGGTGACAAGCCAGTTCATAATTGTGGCTACCGTGGAAGGCAGGCAAAATAGATACTGGTTTTAAAAGAAAGGCAAAACTGAAATAATAAAGTAGGCCAAATGGATCATCTCTTACCACAAGAATTTCTCATTTGGAAATATATTGATACAGATGAGTGGAAACCATTTTTCATGGACTTTGTGTTTGTTCTTTAGTGGCTCTCTCAGTTCATCTAATCTTATCACTCTGGATCCTGATGTGTGCAGAAGTTTGGGTAACTTCTGTGTCCCTGCTGATTTCCCATTTGCAGTTCAGATTTGACAAACACTGTGAAGTTAAAACAATGAGGAGAAAGACTGTTAAGTGCCAAAAGCAAACATCTGACCCTGCTTTTGAATTTTTTATTTTCTGAAAAGAATGCTGCTTGCTGTATTTCCCCCAGACAAAGGCACTGATCCAGTGCAGTGTGCTGCTGTGATGCCACTCAAACACAAAAATTAGCTGTCCTAGAGTAGCCTAGCAATTTCCCAGGATGAGGAGGGGCAGAGAACACATTTACTGGCTTCCACCTCTGTGCTTTACATCTTAAGTATGGTGTAGAGCACCAAAAAAGGTAAACCACAACTGATGCTTTTCTGCTCCTTTCACAGAGGCTGGAAAAATGTTGTAGGCATTTCTAGCCACTGATAATCTGTGAAATGGTAACCTTCTTAATTTTCTCCCTTCAAAGTGTAGAAGACACTGAAATAACAGCCTAAAGAGGTTTGGAAATTGGGACTTGGCATTTAAAGCCTAGTCAGCTTGCATTGCCTTGTGTAGTAATTGCTAGTTAGCATAATAGCAAAACCGTTACAGTGACAAAATCTTAGAGTGTATTTCTCTTTTGATGTGTAAATTAAGACTGTCAGAAAGCAGCACCAATATTAAATAGGCTCCCTGATTCATTTCAGTTTGAAAACACTTTGCTTAATCATTGGCAGCATACATATACTCTTTTGCTTTTGTCTGCTGTATTCACTAGTATCATCTTTCATGCAGACTAGAGGAGAAAGATTTTTAGGGCTGTGAAATATTTGAGAGGTCTTCTGTCTTGAACAAGTTGTCTTTGGAGAGAGAAAAGCAATATTTTTAAAAGCTAAATTCTGCTAATGTTTTTTTGTAGCAAAATATGCAAAATTCAAGCTTCTAAAGCCTGAGTATTTTGGTTCATTATTTCTTTTCAAATAACGGTGCAAGATTAAAGAAGTTCAGGGAAGATAATATGTTTGCAGGAAATCAAAGAGTGTTTTTAAGATAAGCTGCTGGCCTCTTTGTAGAAATTACAGAAGCTTCAGTGTAACTCAAACAGCAACCATCTGTTTCTTCCATTCTGTAAATCTTAATTGTTTTTATTATGGTCTAGACATTTAAATATTCTGTAACTTACTTTTAGCTACCACATAAAAATGTTAAAACATACTTTCCCATATTGCTTTTTTCACTGTATCAGAACCCCTCATAGGTGTGTTTCTTCTATCAAAGCTCTCAACCAGTTCTGTGATATCTCTTTGTGGAAGAGTGAAATATTAGTGACTTGGATGAAAGGTTAATGATTAAAACAAAAAGAAATATGTCACAGGATGAGGCTTTGGATGTGCAAAAGATAGCAGCACAAAGAGATAAGGAATAAACAAACTAAATAAACCTTCCTTGTCCATATTGTTTTCAAAAGAAAAGGGTTAACTGTCTCAAAACTTCAAGGTTTCACCTGAAGTGAGAGACAGAGGCTTGAAATTAATCTTGAACAAGGATAGCAGATGCCTGGAGATGAGAGAATGTTAAATTTCTGGTTTGGTATATAAAACAAGGTGTGATAATGGCTAACCAACCATTTAAATGTCTGCATTTTCCTTGTAATTGTGCATTATAAAATCTTTTTTTTCCTCTCAGGAGGTGTGCTACCTTTGCGAATTATCACCGAGCACCTTTTCCTGCACAGAAATGGAATACAATGAAAGCTTCTTGACTTGGTGAGTGGATTGGCTTTTGCAGAGCCAATAAAGAAGGCAGGTTTGGTACAACACCCTCACATGCTTGGCTGCATATCTTTGTGCTCTTACCTCCTCCAATTGCTTTTCTGTTTGTCCCAAATCTTTAATATAATAGTCATGACTCAGTAGCAGTGAATCTTCTGCTGGTGAATTAAGTGTAAATTGTGTATCTTTAGTTAGGGAGTGGTGAGGACCTTGGAATGACTGATCTTACTGTCACCCATTTCTGTGCCATTCAGCTAGTTCTTTTCTGTCCTATATGGCAATTTTTCCTCTATCCAAATAGTGATAGCAGATTAAATGTTGAAAGGTTTCCACAGGCTGATGTTGTTTCCTAAACTATTTCACAAAAAGTTTCATGATTTTCGTATGCTCTGAAATAATGAATTGCTTTTAAGGAAGGGGTTGGAAGGATGGAAGGGGAACACCCAAACCAAAACACTGCACTACAGTACATTTCCTCAAGTCAGTGACATTGCAGGGGTTTATGTCATAGAGGAAATAAACAATTAAGTATTTAATCTGTGATGTTAAACAAGTGACTTCAGTTGAGATTAGCATGGAAAATAGGAACTGCTGTTTATTCTCTCAGCACATTTCTACTTCACCGCTCTGCTGAAGGCTAGATTAGATGAGACCCAAGATTTCTGCATTGACCCAGAGCATCTTGTTCGTAGTAGGGTGTATGTCTGGCCTGCAAGGTGCTAGCTAAAAGATCTTCTGCAGCTGTAGCAGGAGTGACTAGAACCATTCTCTAAATGTAATAATAAAAAAAGACTGTGGTTCAATGCCCTTTTCTGCTTTACTGGGTAAACTGAGTATCAGTTGAAGAGAATATATTTTGAAGGAAAAGTGATTTATACTGTTTAAGATGCCTGTTATGTGGCTCAGTACTGGTGAATTGTTATGAATGATATGAAATAATCTAGTGCAAAAAATTATTCTGTCTAGCCTGATGAGTTGAGCAAAGCAAACAATTTAGTTCATGATTTTGATACTTTTTCCTCTGCTCTCACCTAAATGCTTAGAACTTTTATTAGGTTACCATAAGAACCCAGTATAATAGGAGCTGACTGCAAAGAAACAACTTGGTTCTGCCAGAAGAGCGAATAAGAGCACTTGAAGTGATTACACTGCCTTGCTTTCATTCCTCCTCCTACTTTAATAGATGAATTTCACAAGTTTTTGCTTTCCATTTTCTTAGCAACTTCGTCACACTCAGTGAAGAAATCTGACACCGGGTATGAATAAAGATGTAATTTGTTTTAAACTTTGAACTTTCTAAAAAGACCTCCCAATAAATTGCTGTGATTTAAAGGGATTTAGGAAATATCCAGGAGGCTGTGCTACCATGATCCCAGCTGTGTGAAGTCATGCCTTTCAATGCCTGACCTCACAGACCTGTAATCAATCTACTGACTTATATCTTCTTTATTCCTGTAGCTGTACTGTATATTGGTCGTGCCACATTCAGGTCTCACCAACACTTATTCTTCAGCTCTTTGTCCTGAAGGACAAAGGAACAAGCTTTTATTCACTTCCAAGGCCTGGAGGGGTAACTTAGTCTGGTGTTAGCAGAAATGAAAGAAGAAAACAGGAAAGCTGGAAGATGTTTGACTCTTAATATATTGAAGGTGCACCTGCAGTTTCATACCCCTGCACCCACAGTGCTACATACAAGCTATCTAGCTCCAAATATTTTAAGCAGTGACAGTTATTCGGTTTCTAGATCTTACTCTATCCTGTCTGTTGGTTGAGCCAATTAGTCCTTCTTGCCAGAATGCCTTACCGGAGCTTCATCTGTTTAGGACCATGTTTTCTAGGACAATCTGATGTGAACTATAATACACCATCAAAAAGCGCTGTCACTCTCATGATGTATTAATGTCACACATCATGAAGGTGAAATGCAGGGTAGAAAATGTCATGCAAAATATGGTGCCCTCTATGAAATAAAATTCCTGAAGGAGAGATACATAATAATTTTTAAAAAAACAAACAAAACCAAGCAATAAAACCAAACAAACCCGAAGCAAACAAACGAAAAACACGAAATAATCCCCATAAGCCCAAAAGTTACAACAGAAAACCCCCCAAACTCAAATCTCTATAACCTTTCAAATCAAACCCATAAAATTCTAATTATGAGGAGGTTTGTTTGGTGTGTGGGTTGTTGTTTTTTTTTTCCCAGTGCCAGCTAGGCTGATTTTACTTTGCCAGTTGTGCAGCACATATGTAATGCAGCATCGCTATAGTTGAGTAAGTAAAGAAAGACTTTGTTGTAATACAATATTTTTTTAAACACAACAAAATAATAATTTTTCCTGTTGGATTTAACCAGATTTACTGGAAAAAGTCTGCAGGGTATCACTGGATAGACAAAGCAGCTTGATATGATTCTGCCTACTAGTATTATTGTACTGTATGAGGGAAGTTTCTGCATATCAGTTTTCTCTTGCAGTCAACAACTTCCTTATCCAAAACAGGAGAAACAAAGTGGTTCCAACCCTGTGTGTTTTTAGCCAGAGGCTTCTGCCATCCCTTTGCTTAATTAACTCATTCTAATGCTCTTCTGCAAGATATGAGACACAAGCCAGAGCCGCTAGCAGTATCTTCCCAGAGGCCTGCAGAGATGATTATGGGTATGGCAGAAGAATGCTTCAGAAATTTGGTATCTCAGGCTTTTAGTTGTTCTTTAATGGGTCACGACCATGTTTTCTGCTTCCAGTTATTACAGTGAGGAGGGGAAAATTTTAGTACCAAATGTGCTTTCTGGGGGATTTGCAATTAGTACAGAGGATTTCGTTCAGCCCTGTGCTTCTGCACATTTTATTTCATGTCACTTAAAGACACATGACTGTAAAATTTTAATTCCTGGAGCATTAGTAGGCTCTGTGTTTCAAGTGCTGCTCCTCTCACTGCTATGATTTTTGGCTATTTCCTGAAGTGCAGGAAGCAATGATGTTTGGAAAGATGTGTATGTGTACACAGTGGTGGTTGGTGGTGAGTGTTAAATGGAGAATGCTGTTACTCAGGTCTTGAAAGTCTTTTGGAAGCTGAGAATGGAGGTTGGTTGTGTGGTGTGGGGTTTTTTGGTTGCATGGTGGTTACTTTTGATTGGTGGGGTTGTTTTTTGGTGCTTTTTTAAAAAATTTGTGTTTCTGTTTGTTTGCTTTCGTTGGTTATTCTGAGGGCAGGCAATTGTTTTGATTTTTTTTGGTCATTGTTTTGTTTGATGGTCGGTTTGCATTTTTTTTTTTTTTTTTTGTTTTGGGTTTTTTTTGCTTCATCTTTCCCCATATATTCATGATAAAATTTGTCAGTCTTTCTATAAATGAAACCTGCACACTGGGAGGGCTATAAACAGGATCTTGGACATATTTTTTTGTGTATTCTGAAAATTATTGCAACAATTTTGTTTTCATATGTCCTCTAGAGAATAGTGTGCCTTGCTGTTGTGTTTTTGCTGTTGACACTGTTCCAGCACTGGACTGCAGAATATATTGATATAACACAACATTTAAAGCTTGGCTGAAGTTGTCCTGTAGCTAATAGTTACTACAATAAGTTGTTTGTAATATTCTTGGTCCCTAGACCTGTGGGTGATTTTAAGCATTGTATTCAGCCATGTTTTTGGCAGCTCTTCTTAAGCTTTTCATCTTGTACAGTAATAGGATGAACGAGCTCACTGTGACTGCTTGTAAATCAGACATTTAATCCAGATAGTTACTTTCTGACATAACTCACTCCCTAGTTGTTGTGTAACATACAGTCTTGCCTTCTCATACCTGTGTAAGTAGAAAAGAGCTGTCCTTAACCACAACCCAGCTGTTGGTATAGTAGATAATAGCTATTAACATGTGTATATTTCCATAGATTAATAAATGCCTCGGATTACAAATGTGTAATTTAAGATGGGTTTAAGGGAAGATGGGATCCCAGTTCTAACAGAACAACTTAAAATTATTATTGTTTTGTAAAACAAAAATCATAGTAGTGTCAAGCAATACAGCAAAAACCTTTATTGTATATAATATGCACAAATTTAGAGTTGCTAAAAATTAGCTTTACTGTGTTATCGGCCATAGCTCTGTCTCCAATTTAGCTTTAGGAACATGAACTGAAAAAGTTCTGCTTGAAGAAGAAGAAATAGGTTAGAATATATAATTGTGCTTATTAGAGGAAAGAATCAGAAACTGATTAGTGTGGGAGGAATTAATTATTAAATCTACCCACATTCTCTGTTTTAATTTTTTTTCTCTCTTCAATTATGCATCAGTAAATGTTATCATGCAATCACTGGCAAGGTGCTAATTAGTATTTTTGAATTGCTGCTTTTTATGTCTGACCTTTTCATAATTTTCATTTATGAAGATGGTTTTAGGTATACTAATCTTGGAGAACTGTTGTTTCTTTTCTGGTTTTTTTCACCTCCTTTAGTTCTGAATTTTTGATACACTGTTGCTTTAGCAAAGACTTACAATATCCTTTTATTTTTGCTATTAAACACAGAACCTTTTAATGCACAGAATGGTGTCCCTGTTAGTTGCTGAATTGAAATAGTCCTTAAAGTCATATAAGGATATGTATCTAAATGATCAGTGAAAAGCACTGTGAAAGGTAGTAAAAAGATGCCTTAAAATGATGTTCCTTGTCTAGGTGCTTCATCTGGATTTAAATGTCTGTTCAAGCAGGTACTTAGATTTTAATTTTTTTTTTAATAGTGCATGAACTGTTGAACATATGAGGTCAGCGGTGTTATCTTTACTAGATAATTACACCCATCAATAAGGCTTTATTATGAAAATAGCCCCTTCTGAAATAGAAATCTAGTGTTCCAAATCCGCCATGCACCATTTTTGTAAACGTCCCAAGGTAATTAAAGAGGATTGTAGGAATGAGCGAGATCATAGCTAATCAAACTGATTGAGAGGATTATTGGGCAGTGCTGCTCAACCACTAGTCCAAATGCAGGTTTTGACTGTGGAAGAGTATGTTTTATGGTGTTCTTTTTATAATGCATAATTCTTTTTATAATACAAATCTTCTATATTCTGCAATTGGTTTTGAAATGTATAGAGTATAAATGTGCTCTAGTCAGACGATAACTCTGCCTTTGAAACTGGATATGGAGAAGAAAATATATTAAATTATTTTGTCTTTTTTTATTCACTATTGTCATGGTGATTGTTTTGTTTATTTGTTTTTGACATCTTTTCCTTCTTCAGACTTCCATATTTCTGAACATGTTATTAATGTGATTTAACAAAATACAACTGCAATTTTTCGAACTGCAACTTAAATAAGGACTCTCATTTTACTTAACTTAAAAGTACCTTCTCTTAAAATAAGAAATTTTAAGTGTCCAAGGAAAGAACTTATCTCATGTTGTTTCTGAGGAGGAAGTACAGTGTTCATTGCTGATTATGTTACATTAATAGTCATTTAACAAAACAGATTCAGGGACTCATTAAAGCAGCAGTGGAAAAAAAGCAGCATCTAAGAAAAGTTGGGTTTTTTTAGACCTAATCCTTTTGGACTAAATTCAAGTTTATACTTGGGGTTTCCTTTTTTTTTTTTTTTACCACTTTAAAGTCTATGGTGCTTGTATGCTGTCAGTTTTACACATTGCAAAATATATTTAGATGATTAATATATTTTGGCAAATTTGAGATGAGATTTTTATGATCATAGGAAGGAAGACCACACTCACCTTCTACACTTCTTATTTCTATTTATTCTTCTAGACTTCTATTTATTCTCTCTCACCTTGAGATGAATCTCCATTAGTTTATGTCTTCTACTTTAATAAGACTTTGAATGTAAAATTGCTCTGAGAAAAGTTCTTTAAAAAACAAAGCAATATGTGCACAGGCAAAGCCAAAGATGCCTTTTTATTTAGCTTTTCTGCCATTTAAGTAGGACATAATACTTGTACGATTTCAGAGTATTTGGTCTCTAATGTTATAGAGCCAGATTAGGATGGAACTGAACTGAGATGATTAATGAGCAAAGGCTTAGTACTTCATACATCTGGAAAAGACCTAGTACTAAGGAGTTGTGGGAAAAGATGTAAAGGTGTCCTTCATGGATAATTTCTCTGAGTTCCTGTTTTGTCACCTACAACCAAAAGAGTTTCATGCTACTGATCTACACTTTAATCTTCAGAACTTTAGCAATAATATTGTCTCTCTAAATGATGTATTTAATACATTGAAATCTGTAGTATCAGAATATTTACATAATTGTTTTTCTAAATTAGGAGAAAAACAATTTTGAGTTGGAGATGCTATATCAATTATCATGTTGATTTCTGTAGCCATGTATTTCAAATCCTATGATAGAGTCCATACTTATTGTACAGAAAGTCTCTCAAGTCTTTTTCTTCATGTGCCTTTTGCAAGCCACCTAGAATGATCTGCAGAATTTCAGTTATAAAAGATAGCAGGAGAAAAGTTTCTCATAATTCTGGAAGGCAGGTGGTTTTACATGAACTGCTACCTGAGGTTCACATTTATAGGTTGCCTCCTTTAGTGAAACTTGCCTCCTTTTGCCTTCAGCCCCACTATCTTTCATAGAAACCTTAAGCTGTAATAATAGTCTCACTAACTAATCTTCATTATAGAACTGTAAGTGGTATCCCATGATTAGTAATTTCCCCTGAAACAATAAAACAAGATATAGAAGTAATTCATATTGAATACTTTTCCAATTCATTTTCCAGATGCTGTGTAATAGTTCTGCTTCTCTGTGATGGTTCACACAGCTATAAATCTGAGATGTGCTTATGCTGATTTACATGGTCTGTAGTCGGTATGAAGCTGTTAGTTGCTATTTCATCTGGTGGAAACCCAGAGCAGGCAAAAGGAAATGCTTCTCATGGATGGGAGACTTTATTTTTCTTTCTCTATAGTAGTGAGTTCTCATTTAGGTCTGTGTATTTGTCTGGACTGAAACATGTTGCAAGAAGCAGAAAATTATAAATAGGAAAGGAACGTAGCTATTCAGCCTTGAATTTTGAATATTTCCTTTAAGACAGATTTTCAATTTTCAGAGAAAGATTTTGCTGCAGCGACAAAGGGATCTGTTTCTGTTTGCTGGAGAATTAACATGAAGTTCTCTGTCTACACTCAGAAAATGGAAAGATAGGACTTGAGAGCTTAAAAAGCTTTTTATATACTTTATGATCTACTACAGAAGTCCAGTTAGCAATTGGAATACTTATCTGGGTTATGCCCTTTTCCTGCTTATGGAAGCTAGCCACTTTCACATTGTTGTATGATAAAGTGGGGAGCTAAATAGTTGAGAAAGCAGTACCATACATCTTGAGCTCATTCCTGTTAAGAAGTATGGACTGGAAATTAACTGCCTAATTTGAAGAGCTTCCACAGGGCAATCTGAGAACAGGATTTTTTGTGGACAGTTTGGAGTTGACTCTTACTGTGCTAAGTCCTTGTCATGGCCATTTATATTAAGCTGCGCCCTGGAGTGACTGGCCTTGTGTAGATGGTAAGAGGGAGATGACTGTCACGTACGACTACAGTAGAGAGACTGTATGTTTAGAGGAAATTTCATGGATGGGCTTTGACCTCTACAGCAAATGAGCTGTGTAAATCCTTGAAACTCTTGTCTAGGAACCCAGAAAGCATGATTTTATTCATCAAACAGCCTTCAATGGTTTAATTTACTTCTCTGTTGCTATGAAGGCAAAAGCTCTTCCTTGTATGCATGCCTCTCAATCTTGCTTTTTATTATTTCTTAATAGTTTTAGTTGTGGCAAGACACACTTTTCATTCTGGGTGCTGTAATTTTCTTCCTGAGCGTGGTGGTAGTGGAAAATACTAGACAAAGGGGGAGGAGGGGAGGGAAAAGCTTTTGGATTTTGTGTGTGGGCTGCAGTAAGAACTTCATAGGTGAATTAATTAGTCCATCTGCCCAGCTTATTAGTACTTAGCATTACAGTACTGGTGCTTTGAAAATGCCCTTGAAATGAAGATGGCTCACAGAGCAGGAAGACGAGACACTATGTTACCATCTTTACATTTTGCTGCAGCATTTTATACTTCTGTAAGATTGCTGACAGTGTTACACAAGTTCACACTGTCACTGCACATTTTCAAGAGCAATTATCTCAAACTACAGGCAAATGTCTGAAAAGTTAGGAGGGCAAAGTCGGGTTATATTTGTTTCATTCATGACTGAAACCTTTTCAAAAGCTGTAGTTGCAATTCACACTTAGATTCAGAAATCTCAAGTCAATTTGTTGGAGCCTTTCCGGCTCAATTTCTAGTAGATTTTGAGCCTGATCAGTAACTCGTCACTCCTCTGAAACTTAATGGCACAGTAAGAAGAGGGCAAAAGTCTCTGTCTTTCAGAGTCTGCCTCATAGGACTGTAATGATTTGAGATGTATGTTTTACGTTTCTCCACAGTAAAAGTACCAAAACTAGTGTGTAACTGACTCAACAGCAGCATAGTGGCTTGCGTGCCACCAGCTGAATCCACACATGATTTGTGTGGTGGTGAAAGTGGAGAAAAGTATAAAATAAGTGTACAGATTTCCCACAGATGTCAGATGCCAAAGTCACTGAAACCTGTAATTTAGATGATCTGGAAAAGACTTTAAATTTTGGGAAGGTCTTTTGGATTATTTTTGTCATCTCACCTTTCATGTCATAGAATCATAGAATGGAAGGGACCTCAAGGATCATCTAGTTCCAACCCCCTGCCATAAGCAGGGACACCTCCCACTAGCACAGGTCACTCAAGGCCTCATCCAACCTGGCCTTGAAC
>WBNM01000049.1:199876-238470 GCA_013399055.1 Ramphastos sulfuratus | reverse complement strand
AACACCCAAAGAATAGTCTTGCTTTGATTTTGGAAGTTAAAAAAAAAAACCCACTTTAATAATATATGAAAGACATTTAAGGTAGGGGAGTTACAAAAGGTATAGGGAAGGGAAACAAGATACATACAAAAACACATACAACCAGATTGATGACAATGGATGGAGGTAGATTCAGGAAGGGGTGTCCACCATGTGGTGCTATCAGGCAGGCAGAGAGAAAAAGAAACAGAAAGTTCCTGTGTTTTTATAGGGGGCTAGACAGGAAGTGGGAGAGGGCTAACCATTACACCTGGGGTCAGGTTTAGACCCACCTCCCCCAGGAGGGTTAACCCTTTACAGCTATTTATATGGGCAAAGTTTTCCTAGACAGAAAGTGTAAAAATACAAAATGCTTAGAGACCAGTAGAGCAGCTGCTCATGTGGGAAGTTATGAAGTGAAAATTGGTACTGACTTCAGTATAGGTAGGATAAGACAATAAATGACTTCTTCGTGCTTTTTTAGCTTTATTGAACTTGAGTAATAATCCTCCCTATTTTATTTCCTTTCTCTTTAGTTCTACTTAATTTCCTTTGAAATCTTAAAGGGAAGGAAGGGGGGGAAAAAAAAAAAAAAAAGAGATGAAGGAAGAAAATCTGTTCATCTCCCTGGCAGTAACTCAGTACTTTGCTTTTACAGCCTTTTGCTTTGCTCTGAGGTGTAGTAGTGATTTACATCTGAATCACCTTATTGTGAGAAATTTCAATGCTAATTTTCTGCTTTGCCATGCTAGAGAGAGAAACCCTAGCATGATCATGGCATTTGTTATATTAAATGAGCCTAATTTTGGAAAAAAAAAGAAAAAAAAATTTACTCCTGTATTTGAATTAAATTTATAAATAGTAAGCATGAACAGCTATCATAAAGTTGTTTTGTAGTTATTTCTTGAAGTAGACATTAGTTTTAGTTATTTTTATTTTGTAGAGCTCTGTTAGTCACTTTTACATGTGTTTCAGTCTGGTTTATCCTGTTAATGTAACAATTGAATTTTCTAATTTGATTAGGAAATTGTGTGATGAAAACCTGCCCCTGCCATTAAAGAAAGTACTATTTCTTTTAAAATTCTACATGCTGGATGTAACTTAATGCTGTTTTCATTAAAAGTTTTAATTTGGAACCATCTGTTTGAATGTTCAACAATGATGAATTATTAACATGCAATCCTGTAAGAAAAGAGTTCTTTACCGACATGGAACAGCATTTGGTTTGATACAGAAAATTAAATCACTTTATGATTCTGAGCCTTGTTAATTATATGTGAAGTAAAGAATTTTAATTGATTTAAATACTGACTGTAGAGAATAATTTTTTACTTTCACTTGAATGTGAAAACATATCTATTTTTATCCTTTTTTTAAAATCATTAATACTGGTTTAAGCTCTTTTGCTTATAAAAAAAACCAAAAAAGACCCACCAAACAACAATAAACATAGAACTCCCAAAAAAACCCCAACCAAACAAAACCCTAAAATCTAAAACAAACACAAACCCAAATAAAAGTTCAAATAAACCAAAAAATACTTTTTAACAGCTAATTACAGTTTGGTACTAACATAACCTACCATCTATTCAGATTTTGAATAAATGTAAAAGAATGAACAGAATACTTAACTTTAATGTATTGACTTAGTAATTGTTCATTAATCTAGGTTGCCTTCATACAAACTCGTTCAGCCTTAGCTTTGCAGCCTGTGTGTCAGACTTGAACAACAGGGTCATATCCTTCCTTTCTCCAACCATTGAGAATGCTTGGAAGACCATTTTGGGCAGCAGAGTGCCTGAACACTTCCCTCTTCCCAGTGCTGCCTGGCAATGATGCTGAAGACATAGGTGTGTGTTCCTGGCAGCAATAGCTAGACAAGAACAGTTTGTCTTGTAGAGACTTCTTGGTCCTCTGGACTACATGGGTCTAGCCTCAGTGAGACAAATAGTTATGTAAATGTAAACCTTTGCCTCCTTGGTAGTGGTACTCCCAAATCATTGGTTTGTATCTGTTTGTATACTTAAATAAGGACTCTGTGTGCACTCTTGAAGTTTATTTATTGCTGTATTTCATGTGCGATATAACCAAGATACTTGAGGGATGTTGAATACTTATAATCAAATCTTCACTTTGAATTTAAAATGCAAAAGAGAATAAATAGAGTTAATTTGTGACTTAGGGGATGACTCTCAGGGTGGTAATAGGAAGCATACTAGAAGGAAATAATATAACTGTTACTTCTGCCAGTTTCTTATCTACTTAAGTCCAGAGTGTTCAGAGAGCAGAGGGTATTTCAAGGCAATTGTGTGCTGGAGGCATTCATTCCTCCTTGTGCTTTCCTCATCTGCTTCTGCAGCCCTGATGGAACCTTATTGACCATTAAAAAGCAGGGATGAAGAAATTGATAGAGTTCAATTTGCAAGGATTAAAAGATGTGTAGTCAGTTTCAAATGCTGTTGGAAGAAAAAGAGAAAGAAATGAAGCGTGCTTAAACTACTTACATCTGAAAAAGTTGTCAGCTTTGTATTTCAAGTTCTTTCATCAAACACTTTCACTTATTTTTTGCTTTCATGAAAAATCAGGTTTTCCCTTTGAAGATACTGACAGAAAATTTTAAACCTAAGTAGACATGACTCTGTCTACTGGTTTATGGTCATGGAAGACTGGGGGCACTGGAATATGACAATAGCCCTGTGGATGCATTTCTTTACATCTGTTTCCTATCATCTGTATCTCTTGACTCTTATCCTTTTCCAAGGTCAGGATTGGCTCACCTAGACTGTAGAGGTACAATGTAGGTGAAAGAGTTTTTTTTTTTTTTTTTTTTTTTTTTGTTCCGTTGAATGAATGTTTTGAATTGTTTCTCATCAGGATTGTGATTGGCTAAATGTGAGGAAATATTTCCCAAATGAGTTGTTTTAGTTCAATCTTCCTACAAAATAAGCTTATTTGGTCTGGGGTGGGGGTGGGGAAAGACTGAGTTACTTGGCAAAAACCTCAACCTCTCCAAAGAGCCAGGTGAGAATTTCTTGCCAAACTGAGTGCTTTGTTACTCTGACAGTCATTTGAGAAACATCTGCTTCCACTGAATCTGCCATAGGTTTTGTTCTGGTTTTAAATAGGATGTCTGGTTTTGTGTTAAGTTAACAAAGTTAATGAGAGGAAAGTGTAGCACTATACACAGTATGTAGGAAAAACTAATGATGATGATGATGATGCGTATTTGTCAGGAGTGAAAGGAGTAATCTCTGCAGGGATCATGTAAGGGAAATTTGAATCCCTACTGAGAGGTTAGTAAACTGGTCTCTAGCATTTGAATAGATGTGCTTTATAAGAAGGGATGAAATCAGCAAAAGCTACGTGGAAAGATTGCCCAACAAACCCTTTGCTTTCTTATCTAAGAATCCCTAAACATGTAGTGAGTGGCATTTGTTTAAAATAAAAAATATATATGTATATATATGTATATATATCTTCTAAACATGCAGAGTTTTGGGTTTGGATTGTAAAGTTGTGATATAAAGGAGATAACTTTATTGTGTTCTCCCAGCAGAAATGAAATGGTGTTAATTGATTTTTTTTTTAAACTCCAGTTTCAAAGACTTGTTAATTGTAGTAGGAGATTCAATGGCTTAGGCCTTCAGAAACTACAGGTTTGGGTAAAGCTGCTTTCTGTTGTCTTCCAAATAATTAAAGTTGCACTGCTTTCACAGTAGTTGTTATTCAGCATTAGCAAGGTATTACAGAAGGCCTGGTCTGTTTAAAAAAAAAAAAAACAAAACAACCAACACTACTAAAAGAAACTACTATGGTTTTTATTTTTTTTTTTTCTTTCTGGATTTGTTGATTGGTTGGGTGTATTTCTGGAGAGAGAAAAAAAAGACATCATCCGGATGGTTTTTAATGTTACCTTGAGTGAAATAGGGGACATGTAATATTGGTAGGAACTGTGTGGTTGAGAATAAACATTCAATACACTTATCTCATCAATTCCCTAGCATAAATGTTGCATTGAGGCTTTTATTCTTAGCAAAAAGAACTAAAACATTGCCCAGAATTGACAGGTAAAAGCTGCCTTCCAGTAGTAATTAATACACTTGTGTTCTGAGGCCTCAGGTCACTCCAGGCACACACTGTACATTGAGTTGAAGTCAGTTTTTGCTGAGGAAAAGACACTACAATTAATTTATTATTAATATATTTAGTGTGAAGTTCTATGAGTTTTGTTCTATGCTGAACAATCATTTGAGGATGTGAGGACTCTGCAGATTTTTACTGTTGTGCTTGAAACTGGTGTCAAAGCCTGTTTGTCCACCTGTATCCAGAGTGCATCCTGCAGCTGTTAGCAGACCATCACTTGTGATCACGACTTCAAGGTGTGACATTGAACAAACTTCTGTGTGGTACCATTTTTTGTTTTTCCTCATGATTTCACATACCTACACTTTTAAAATCTATACAGGGAAATAAGGTATCCCAGTGAAAAGCATTCCTGAGTGATCATTTGCTAATATCTGCTTAAAACCAGTCATTTCAGCTCCTCTCTGTTGATAATGACTTGCAAAATCATGCATGTTTTTGTGCCAGTCAGTGTTCAGAATCGCCACTTAAAGGTAGTATCCAAACTGGTAACTGGACAATGAAAAGTATAGTAGTAATGACTGATGATATTTTCAAAACAGTAATTGTTTGACAACTGTCAGTAAAGTTTAAAGGAGAATGGGGAGTGTTTTGATCTGCATCTTAGTTGGCTGTTACACTATCACAGATCAGAATAAACAATCAAAACAGGTATTTGAAGGAAATATTTAGGTTTTATAGTGATCTTGTCAAGGCTGAGGATGTGATCCTTTTGTACTTGCTTATGATAGGCTCTGTGTGATGTTTGTTGATATGAAATAGTGCAATAAGTGAATCTTTGTCACATAGGTTCAATTTGTGATTAGTTTCTGTCCTGGCTGGCTGGCCCATGCTTGTTAAGTGCTCTCTCATATATTGAGATCTCATGGGATAAAATCTGGTGGAGAAACCTTTTGCTCTAAATGTGGTCTGGAGGAGAAAAAAGTAACAAAAACAAACAAACAAAAAAACCCACCAAAAACCTTGGCTGTATCTTCTGGAATCTTCTAGGCTGGACACGGTGGCTCTCATTAGTCACAAGAACCAGCACCATATTTTGTCTTCTACATTTTTGGCAAGCTGACAAATCTGCTAGTCTGATGAACAGGCACCAAACTCTATAATAATCATTTAAAATGCCACTTTTCAAAGTATTAAATCCTTTCAAGTACTTTTTGCCATCAAGTATTTAAAAACTGCTACAAATCTTTCACTACCTTGACACCAGTACGACATACAACTTTTATATATGTACAACTTTCAGACTACACTTGTGATTTGTCATGTACTAATTTTACTGTATGCCTTAAACTGGGGTTTAAGGCACAAAAAGCAGATATTTTTCTGAAATCTTTGTAAGAATGTGCTTGCCAGAATTTTGCTTCAAATTATATCAATGACAATGGATATGAAATAGCCAAAAAAAAAAAAAAAAAGCTACTGATTATTTCTGTTGCATTAATGTTTAGTTTATCAAAGCTATGAAGAAGTCCTACAAGTGTGGCTAGTAGGTCGAGAGAGGTTTTCCTGCCCCTCTACTCTGCCCTGGTGAGGCTGCATCTGGAGTACTATGTGTAGTTCCGGGCCCCACAGTTCAGGTAGGACATGGAACTGCTTGAGAGGATCCAGTGCAGAGCCACAAAAGTGACTAAGGGAATGGAATATAGCTTTTATGAGAAGAGACTGAGGGAGCTGAGGCTCTTTAGCTTGGAGAGGAGGAGACTGAGAGATGACCTCATTAATGTTTATAAATACGTGCAGGGTGAGTGCCAGGAGGATGGAGCCAGGCTCTGCTCAGTGATACCCAATGACAGGACAAGAGGCAGTGGGTGGAAGTTGAGGCATAGGAAGTTCCATGTAAACGTGAGGAGGAATTTTCTCACTGTGAGGGTGTCATAGTTTTTTAAGAGTGTGACAGACTTAGATTATTTTTCTAAGGAAGAAGGGCAGTAAAATAATAACACTCAATGAATTAGAGAAGTGTGCTGGTTTGAGGCTAATTGGAATATTTTAATAGAGAAAATTATAGGCTATGAAAAGGAAACAATGGTGATGTCTACTTCACTCATAGACTTGCTGAGATGTTTAGGAATAAGTACTCAAAACATAGATAAGTCAGTGTCTCTGGGGCACAGCGTCTCAGGTTGTCTAGCAGCTTCTGGCTTCCTTCTCTCTGCCGAGTAACCTCACTAATCACTTTACTTTTAACCCCCCTGACCGATCCTCCAAACTCCCCTTGCTTGTAAGGCAAACCTTGGAGTAAGGTATAGGGGTGGGGAGAAGGTGGAAGGGTGGTTGGGAGCCCCTCCTGGGGTCTCTATTTCTGGGAGGGGTGTTGTCTTTCTGTATTACCTTCACCTTGTATATTTCTGTAAATATTTCTGTATATAGTATGTGTGTGTGTATATATATATATATGCTTGTATATTGTGCTAAGCTGTAATTAGAGCTTCAGTCCTTAACTTCCACCTGGCTGGGTCTAGTCTGGGTCATTTTACAAAGAGTGGGGAGGCAGGGAACTCCTAAACCATTGCAAGAAGAATACAGAAAAAAAATGGTGTTTAAAGATGTTCAGGAAAAGATAGAGCACACACAAATCCTTAACACCTAATACAAATACATGAGAAGTTGCCCAAAACCTTCCTCCTAACCAAATCAAACCTACCAAAACTCCGATGCTCATTTTCTGCTGCTCACCATTGTTTCCCATTTTAGGCCCAAGCAGGCCTGATTGTGCAGCTGGAAATTTGTTGTGGTGGAGGCCTTGAAGGCCATGGCCCACAGGGTACTCCCACATAGTTACCCAGGTAAGGATCCCTCCAGAGAGCTGGAAAGGGAGAAAAGAGAGCTGACTTTACCTGTTTATCAACTGTTGGCGAGGTTATGGGATTGGATAACAAAATTACAATATCCAGGGACACCCAGTTCATCCCCTGGGACAGATCTTTGTCTCTGTAGTTCTTTTGGAAATCTGCCCCACCTCAAACCATGACAGAGGGTGACAGAACACTGGAACAGGCTGCCCAGGGGAGTTGTGGAGTCCTCCTTTGGAGATGTTCAAAACCTGCCAGATTCCTGTGTGCACTAGTATAGGTGATCCTGCTGTGGCAGGGGGCTTGGGCTGGATGAGCTTTTGAGATCCCTTCCAGCCCCTGACATTCTGTGATTCTGTGAAACATGTTGGTTTTGCACCTAAAGGAGAATCAGTGGAGAAATTTGGCTTATTATAATTACAAAAACAGATATCGTGAGAAGCAGATATTGTGAGAAAGCTGAAAAATTGAGTTTTAATGAGAGGTATTGTTGTGGTTAAATAATGAATATCTCCAGCTACATAGATACTGCCATTTAGAGATTCTGAAATCTTATGTTCCATTGTTAAGATATCTTTTTGTCATCAATTTAAGTGATGCTTGAATACTAAGATTTTGAAGTGTCTACCCTGAACCAAGAAACTATTCAATAATGGTAACAATGGCTTACTCCCTATTGTACTTCATGAGCTGCATTTTGCAGCAATAGCTTTTTGAAAAGAGCTTAACCTTCAACAACCTGGATTGCTGAAATTCAGAAATGAAGAATGTCCTTTGGAACAGGAAAAATGCAAAGATTGATGTATTTCATACAATAGCTTTACAATGAGCGCTGTTCCAATAATATTCTTTCATACAGTATTTTATGTTCCAAGCTTATTTTATTGACCTCTTTTGCACCTCTTCTCCCAATCAATTCTTCCCTTCATTTTTTCTATGATTTATAAAATATGCTAGAAATTAAATTTCTGGAAGGCTTGCTTTAAGTGCCTTCTAAATTCTTAGGAAAACCCATTTGGAGAAAGGGGGAAAAGGCTGTGAGGCAGATATTTTTCTTTCTGGTACAGGTCTTTCTGCCCTATTCCACTGATGTGCTAATTTGTTCCTTTATCAATGTTTGAACACCAGCTCAGGTCAGTTGCTTTTACCAGGCAAGTTCAGGTTTACCTCAGTTTCCTTGAATCACTCAGAGATTTCTTTTCTATATTTTCTGATGTAGACATACATCTTAGTCTTTCACCAAGGAGTTTCTTCCTTTGCCCTGACTCTGGAGAGGGCCCTTGCTCTTTGTGCAGAAGGAGGGACTTGTCATTCCCAAACCATTGCTGCTAGAGACCAGACCTGGCCCAGCACAGCAAATGTGTGTCCAGCACAAAGTAAACATCTTCTGTCTTCTGATATCCAGGTATAACAGATATCAAGACCCATGGTAGTGTGTATCTATTGAAGCTGTTCAAATAAAGGATTTTTTTTTTTTTTAAACAAAACTACAATTAGTGCAGATCTCTGAAAACAGCCAAATATATATGGAAAATGTTCTGTAAAATAACAGATAGATCAGGCTGTCTTTATGGACAAATCTACAAACTGTACTTCAGCATACTAAATTCATTTGGATTGTAGATTTAAGCAAATGAGAAAAGAAATAATTGAAACATTTCTGATATATTTTAAAAGATGTAATAAGGCTATACCTCTTACTGTTTTTTAAGTTTAAGCAATATGTAAAGATAGGATATGTACT
Organism: Ramphastos sulfuratus; assembly: GCA_013399055.1. Classification (NCBI taxonomy): domain Eukaryota; kingdom Metazoa; phylum Chordata; class Aves; order Piciformes; family Ramphastidae; genus Ramphastos; species Ramphastos sulfuratus. Next base: position 229,773 of record WBNM01000049.1, on the reverse strand, counting down.
AGAATTGCAGTGCTTCCTTAGAGTTCTGCAGGAGAAGCAGTTATCAGAATAAAGTATTTTAACTATTTGGAATGTACAAGCCACGTCACTGTGTTCTGTTGCATTGTATATACTACCATTTCCTTGGATTGCTCTGCTGTGTCCTTTTCCATCTTTTATCTACTGCAAAAGTCTTGATGGAAAAAGACCATAACAGAGATCATATCTTCACACACAACTCATTGTAAGGTAAAAATATGGACCTTCCAAATGCGCTGATAAAGCCAGCAGTTCTTCAGCGACAGTGCAGTTCATTTCATTTCTCTGTAATTTGTATGCATATTGCAGTTAATTGTGGAGATCATAAGCTTAACTTTCCTGAAAATATGGTAATTAAATAAATGCAACTGATTTAGGATATACCACATAAGAAATATTTCAAGAGCTAAATGTTTTGTCATACATGCAAAACTACTAGCAGAGTATGCTGTTAAAATGGTGCAAAGGCTGAGGACGTGCAGTGAGATCTTTCTTGGGCCTTAAGTGAATTAGGTGCTACTTCTCATTCCTCAATTAAATTGTATTTGTTAATTAAGCTATTTTAAAATCTCTCTTAATATACCAGTAGTGACATGGTTATTGTTAAAATGTTATAGCTTCATTTTTTGGCTGTAGATTTGAGAATGTGGTGATTTTAGGCCAGGCTGTGTCTGGTTGTCTGATTTTTGATCTGGACTGAGTATAAAACGTTTTGGTACTGGACTGGCACTGAAGATGACAGGTTTTTCTTTTGTGCTTTTTGTTTTGTTTAAAAAAAAAAAAACCAAACAAAAAAACAACCAACCAAAAAAACCACCCCCAAAACCGAAACCAACAGGACCACAAGTCAGGTAATGGTCTTTGTGTTTTGTTGACAGAAGTTGTAACTTAGCATTTCACAGTTCTGAAGAATCCCGAAATCGGATTCAATAACTGACTTCATAGATGTAATAACTTCAATGTGAATTATTTTTGTCACCTCATACTCCTGCCTTAATACTTCATTTTGCAATACTGTCATTTGGCTTAATTCATCAGTGTAATTGTGTGACTTGAAAGGTCACAGAAGTGTACTGTGAGTGCTGGAGGCCTAAGCTGTATCACAGCTCACAGTTTATGAGTACCCATAAGAAAGACAGACAGAAAACATGATAGATGAGCGTTTTCCAAATGAAAATAAGAAATAAAATTGTTTCTCTAGCACAAGCGCTTATGACAGACCTTGACAATGTAATTGTTTTCAGTCTGCTAACCTTAGATGTACCTGAGCATTTTGATCAACATCCAGGTACTCTTTGTCCCTTCTCAAAATTATTATATCTTCTCTTGACCTTAATCAGTTTACTAATGAATAAACTGTATCCAACCTAGAAAGTAAACACCAGTCTAATTACCTACTGTTAGATGCCTGAAAACCTTGAATGGCCACTTACAGAAATGAAATGATTCCCATGACATCATCAGAGGAAGATTTTTTTTTTTAAATCTTCTTTTCATTTAAATTCATCATAACTATTCAGCCAACATAACCATGCAATGCTCATTTTGTGCTGTGTCACACCAGACACAGAGTCAGCTTGGTGACAATCTGAGCTGGTTGGCACTCTGCTTTTATTTTTTAAGGAGTTGTCAGCCCAAAAGTTTTGAGGTGAATCTGGAATTTTCCCTATGAATTTCCCAAAGAAGGTCAAAGTTAGTTAACACTGTAAAAAAAATCCAAATTACTAGAAAATGCAGAGCAACATTAAAGCTTTTTTTTGAGCTGAACCAAAACAATGAAGAGAAAATTATGACAATCACATATATATTCTGTGCGACCTTGCTAGTTAAAAAAATTGCTGTAGGGCTGGGAGTGCTCAGCTTCAGTCTCTTGGGAGATCATGACTTGAAATACCAGTTGGTTATTTCTGCCTGCTGGGCTGTAGTGGATGGGGTAGATGGGGTTTGCTGTGACAACATCACATAAAATTTTAATTAGGACAGGAAGAAAAAGCATGGGAAACACTGCAGTATGACAGTGTTCCTGCCATGATGTCCCTTGTGCCTCTCCAGAACAAGTACAGCTTTAGCAGTCACTTTTGTCCCTCAAAACATGCACAAGNTTATTATGCTAAGCTGTAAATATAGCTTCATTCCTAAACTTCCAGTCAGCTGAGTCTAGTCTGGGTGATTTTACAAAGTGGAGGGGGGCAGGGAACTCCCCAACCGTCTCACAGGTGGATAAGGTTCTTGGAGGGAAATGCACCTTGGGGACTCCATGCTGGAGGAGGGAGCTGAACTAATCGCCCCCTGCACAAGTTCTTGGGTCATAGAAATGCTGTGCCCCTCCACTGAAAAGGTGGGAAATTATTGTTCTCAGTTTATTAAGGGGCACTCAGGTGGTGCCTTCTGATTTGCTTTGTCAGACTGAAAAGAAATGAAACAATTTGTTTAGGGTAGAGTAGAAAGCTTTTTTCAGCAAGGTAAGACAAATTTTCACTCTGCCTGTCAAAAAAAAGTGTGCGTGTGGGGAAATTAATTGTGATTGGTTTGTGGTACATTTCTTTGCTGCCTATGTGCTGAATGTGTTGATTGGTTGGTTGATGTTCCTAGGCACTACTTGGAAACATCTTATATAAAGCTGTGGCCTGTACTGAGGACTGGGCCTTGGATCTGTAACATGGTGTACAGGTTTGAGGCTAATTGGAATAGTTTAATGAGAAAAAAATAGCTTATAGGCTGTGAAAAGAAAACAATAGTGATGTCTACTTCACTCATAGGCTTGCTGAGATGTATAAAAGCAAGGACACAAACACAGCTAAAGGAGTCTGTTTGTCGGGGTCTGTCAGTGTCTGTGTTTTCTCCCTGGGCTTCTGCTGTTCTGCTTGGATCTGTGTAATCCAACTAATCATTCTGCTTCTAACTCCCCTTGTTGATCTTTCCAGCTCACCTTGCAAGTAAGACAGACTCTGGGGTAAGGTAGAGGGGTGGAAAGGAGGTGGAAGGTTGGTTGGGAGCCCCTCCTGGGGACTCTGACTGCTGGGAGGGAGATTGTGTTTCTGTATTACTTTCAACTTGTATATTTCTGTATATAGCTGTAAATATTTGTAATATATTGTAAATATCTGCTTGTATATTGTGTTAAGCTGTGAATATAAAGTTTCGTGCCTTAATTTCCAGCTGGCTGAGTCTGGCTGATTTCATGGGTGGGGTGGGTAACTCCCAAACCATCATACACGACCAGTAATGACTACATATCCTCTCCCAGCTAAGGTAGTAAAGGTGATGAAAGGCTTTGAAAAACCAGAGCGTCCCTGTAGTTTAACTTCCTTTAAAAAATAGGTTTTATAAATTTCCTTATCCAAACTGGGACTTTCTAGTTCATATGGTTTGAGGTCAGGACTTTTCCTCTTTGTTAAAACAGATCTGCCTTTTGTAATGATCTTGCATGTCTTCATACCATTGATTGTGACTTCTAAATTATTATGATTGCAATTTTTGTATTTGAAATCAAATATTTCAACTATTCTTCAGTAAACACTTTGCCTCCCCCCAATATTGATATCAAGTCCTTAAAAGTCAAAAGGAGGATCCAAAAATTTGGATTGTTAGCATAAACCTTTCCATTTTAATCTAATTTTGTGTTTTGACATGAAATATGGCATAGAAACATTTAATTTCTACTGTTGTTGTTGGTGTCAGCTCTATTTGAGTGCTATGGTAGGACTTCTTACCTGTACCTCACTTCACCAAAGATTTCTTTAAATCTATGTTGTCTCCAAAAGTAGCTCTGAAAGGAAATCAGTGAAGATATAAATGAACATCAATAGTTTCTGAATTTAGCTAAGGAAAGTGGTTCATGCTACTCTTAACTGAGCTGGGCAATGGCTACTGAGACTGGATTAAAAATATTCAGAGCTGTATTTTAGGACACAGAAATGAATATATTATTATATTCTTTAAATCCAAGCTACCTGGCCATTTATACCATTAACAGAGAATAATGACTTCTGTAGGGAATTTTCTGTGTCCCTTAGAGAAAAGGAAGCTTCCTTTATCATACAGCACTAGAAAAATATGTGAGAATACATGGTTTAAAATAACACCTAACCTTGGAGACCTGAACAGGAGTCGCAAGATATTATTCTTCATTTAGAAAAAAAGGGGAACGGGGAGGGCAGAATGGGAAGAAAAGGAAATGCTAAGACTGGAAATTGTTATTGAAAAGCATTACACTGGAAAAGGAAAACTTGTACATTCTAAATTGAAAAAAGATAATTGTTATTGACTAAACCACCTTCTGAATGTAGTCTGAACTCCTGAGGTGATCCTTTGCATTCTCATGTAAAATTTGGATTTGTTTGTGTGGGTTTTTTTTCTTTTTTCAATTATTATTATTATCTTTTTTTAAACTATATAGAACTTCGGACAAAAACTTAAAAGTATTTTACTGGACAGAAAAGCAACGTGATAGGTCTCTTGTCTGCTGTAACACTTCAGCATCAGTCACTGAACACAGTGGAGAATGCTATAATACAAAAAGGAAGTGGTGCATATATTAAACTGTGATCATGTGAGATTGAAAAGTTATTTCTATGTCGTAAATCTCCAGAAATTGTTAGATGGATTTCAGTGGAGCTGCACATTTAAATATTTTTTTGAATCAAGGCTCTACTACTATTTTGAGACAATGGAGCACAATTCTTAAGAGGAGCAACTGAGGGAGCTGAGATGGATTAGTCTGGAGAAAGCTGAGGGAAGACCTCATTGCTCTCTACTACTACCTAAATGTAGGTTGTAGTGAGGTGAGTAGTGGTTTCTTCTCTAGGATGAAAGGAAATGGTCTCAGGTTGTCACAGGGGAGGTTTAGAGTGGATATTAAGGGAAAAAAAAAAAAGCTTTACTGAGTGGTTAGGCATTGGAACAAGCTGCCCAGGCAAGTGACAGTGTCACCATCCCTGAAGGTGTTAAGAGAATGTGTAGAGGTGGCATTTCAGGACACAGGCTGGTGGTCATCCTAATGTTGGCTTGATGAACTTAGAGGTCTTTTCCAACCTTAATGATTCTGTGATTCTACTGTAATTATGATGGACAAAGTATTTCTTTAGAATTGCTCATTCGTGTTGTTGCAAAATAAAGGAGAAAATTTTAGTCAGTTTAAGAACTTGACTCTTCTTTTGCAAAGAATAATTGATAAAAAGCCTGAAGGGTTTGATGCACATTATAAACCTAGGTGTCAGTTTGCATTTGGATCTGCTGCTGGAAGTTTATCCACTGTAAGCTAACGTGGCATTTCAGAGTATTTTATTTAACTTTGGTTTTATAAAACTGGTGTTTATGCAACTGTGTTACACAAATTGCTTCCTTTACTGCTTAACGTAAGTTTTCCACATGAGAAACATGGGAATGCCAGAGAATACAGCGCTGCCAAAACCCACAAAGAGTTCAAGAGCACAAAGATTATTTTGTTATGTAGAAAAGTTTTGTTTGATCTGATCTCTAATCTAAAACCTAGGAGAAACCGGATCAATTTAAGGTGTAGGGGATGGAACCCCATCATCTATTTTTCCAACAGATCTGTATGGGATGCATCCTATTGATTGAGTTAGAAAATAATGAAGAGACAGTAATGTGGGTTATGTTGAGCTGGGGGAATACTTGCATTTGGCCTAAGATAATTCAGATGTTTGGATGCGGTTAAGTCACCTGGACCATGTGATGAAGACATACTGATGCTAACATATCCTGATAGTATAATGTTCATGAGATCTGATGAGATAACAGCATGAATTAATATGGCTGAAGTATGCAGAGGACACACTATATAATGATCAAACTGAAGTTTGATTCTTGTTCTTCACTTGATTTTTTTTTTTTTAAACAAACAAAACCAAACACAGAAGGTGAAAAAAACTGTGACCCATCTCTACATTTTATTCATATCAAATCCAGCAAATTTTACTGTTATAGGAAGTCACAATTCAGCTGTGACATCCTAGATAGCAAAAATGCTATTCCAGACATCAAAAACGACATTCCCTTTGAGCTGGGCTGCAGATGAAGGACTACCATTGCCTGCTCAGAAGCTGATTTAGAGTTAACAAGAGGACAATTTTACTATGCTACAGTATATAAACGTTCTGCACTGACAACACTTTATAGCTGGTCACAATGCTGATAAATATATTTTACAGAGTATCCGCTCATAAATGTGCACACAGAGGCAGGAGAATTCTACACTTTATTTTGGTTTATTTTATTTTGTCATTTTAATATGATTAAGAATAAGCCTCATAGGCCATTAAGAACTAGCAGATATACTTAGCTCTTAGTTACACTGATGTAAATTAGTTTGCTGTCTTCGGTAGAGTTATTCCACAGAAGATTGTAGCCATGCCTTACAGGATTACAGACATAAAAAAATCAGAACAAATGAAATAAGAATCAAACCTTTCCTGGAATTAATATTGTTTTATTTGGGATTTTTCCTTTTATTATTGTTTTGTTTGGGGTTTTGTCTTTAAGTTGTCACTTGCTAAACAACAGCAAAATATTCTCCTACACAAGGCCTTTTTATTTGTATTACACTTTTACATCCTGGAACAATAAAAGTATCTTCTGATTAAAAGCTGATTACAATGTTTGCCTTAGGCTGTTTGTGTCTGAAAAGCCTGTTGCTGACATTGAAATAATGGGTTTGGTGCCTGTGGAGGGCTGGCTTCTTAAATTCTAAGTTACTTAATTGGTCATTCTGGTTTAAAATGTCATAGCACTTGTGATCCTTTGTAATTTATCTTTTTCACCATGTATATTAAGCCAGGGGAGCATTGGACTATGAAACTCTAATCCTTCTCTTAAAATCAGTGTGAGAAGTCCCTTAAGCCTTATTTTGAATCTTGTGTTCTATTGTTTCTACATGAATAGAAGATGTATATTAAAAATTTGGCATGTTGTTGTTCTTCACCCTCAGAGCACCTTGAGGCAGTTTCAGTCTGCCTAAACCTTGCAAGGCCTTCCCAGTCCTGAAGGGCCAACACGCCCAGGGAGCATCAGAGTTAGGATAGGACTCGGTTGTAAAGCTGCTGTTTTTCAGCTCTGCCCTCCTGCAGAGGACAAAGAATAAGACTAGAAGAAAACAAAAGCTTCTCTTTGTGATTTCTCATTGTTGCAGAAATTTCACTACAAGTTATCTTGGTAGTGACTGGTTTAACTTGTTAAAAGGGACCTTCAGACCGTGGAAGGGAAGCTGTTCACTGTGCTGGTATGGAATTGAACCACTGTGGCTTCTGAAAGAGCAGGAACAGATCTGCAAATATCAGACCTGTCTTTCTGCAGAACACTGTCTGCGAGTGTGCTGAAGGCAAATTAAGTCAGTCTTCATTAGTGTCCGCAGGAAGCTATTGACAGACATTTCAGAACTCCCATACTACACAAAGTATATGATTTCCTATCTCTAGAACATACATAAAGATTGAGTTTTGCTGTTATTGAGATTCTCGGTCCCCTAAAATACTTTCAAAGCATGATGCATGCAGGAATCATGGTGTGCATCAGCTACAGGGTGCCTTTGTTCGCTTTGGATGTTGTGCCCTGACAACCACATTTTCCTACTACAAGGGAGCTATCCTGACTGAGCAATGCCTTAGCCGCATTAGAAGGAAATACAATACAATGCCAGTTGCCTTGATTCTTCTGTCGCCATGCATTACAAGGTAGTGAAACTAGCAGTAGTTACAGCATTGCTTGCAATTTTAGTTTTGGGATTGCATTTATATGATACGTTTTATTTTGCTCTATTTGCATCTCCCTCAGAGTGCACCCCAGGATGATCAGTTTTAGGGAAGAATCTTGCAGTTTTTTCTTTTGCTGGCAATGCTAGAACTCTGAGCCATCAATTTACCTAGGCACTCATCAGACACTCAGGTTTCCTGAAGAGAGAACCAGTATACTATACCCCAGTATAGTAGTGGTGATGCATGGGTGGGAATTTTAAAACCAAGTGTAAACCAAGTGCAGATTTAATGTCATCTAAGCTACATCTCTGCGACAAGCAAAAATGCATATTTCTTCCTCTGAAATAAACCTACTCTGCCTTAACATTTTCCTGTCTCTTCTGTATACATCAGTTCTAGCTCCACAGTCTCACCTCTTACTTTTAAACAGGATTTGGAATGTGCCAGTAAGGTTAAAATGTATTATTATGAATTCACTAATATGAACCACTCTCTGAATCTACCCCAGAGTCTGTTTTACTCATCACTGCTGTAAATGGGTGCTAAGGTGCGTCTATGTGAATTCAGTTGTATACATTTGAGTGATGTTGTGCTTTACGGTGCAAGCATGGTGGATCACATAAGCTAGAAATAAATCTTTGCCGATTGCAGAGCAAGAACTCTAGAGATAAAGCTGAGACATCTGGCTTTGGCATTGCCTGTTAAAAGCCCTTAAACACAAGCTTGTGGAGTATTAGTTTTTGACTTATGTGGTAGGTGGAGCCTCCGGCTTGTTACTTTAACTAGCAATTACTTTTTTTTTGAACCCTCCTAGATATATCTTTCTTGTGATTTTCCAGTTCTGTTAATAAGATCTCTGTACTAGTAAGTGTACTGTGACACTGCCCTTCAAAAATTATCGTAGTTTTGCTTTTTTTTTTTTCTGTCTAGGTGAGACTGATGAAAATATCTTGCATAGGCTTTTGGGTTTGTTTTGGTTTTATCTGAAAAACAAACAAACAAACCCCAACAAATAAAACCAAGCCTCACAAATTTTCTCACTAGAAATTATGGGAGAAGTCATTCATTTTCCTAGCAATGACAGGAGAATTATGGGCAGGTTAGGGTTAGGGACAATGGCTGTGGAAAAGCCTGGGTTAACTATGGTGTGGGTAAGAAATATTGGCAATAGCACAAAGGCAGATAGGTGCTTTGAGTAGGCAAACACCAATAAGACCTTGAAAGAGATTTTGCTTAGTTTTTACTGGTATCGATTTTTTACTGTTTTCTGTTTAAAAAGTTATGTTACATTAGTCTTATTTATTTGCACTGGAAACCTTTGTAGAAGAAAAAACAGATTCTTCCATCAATGTAAAAAAAAAAAGTCTTTGTAACTGTGTGTGCTTGTGCTGATTGGAAAGTAATACTGCTGCAGTTAACCCCACTGAGTGTCAGGAGCTGTAATTACTGCTATTTGTTGACAACTTTGTATAATGATGACTGCACTGCCAGTTCCTGCTGTTTACCCAGCTCTGTGCTTTCCTTAAGAGTTCTTTTACCTTTTCTTGAAATACTTGTGGATTTTATTGAAAAGAGCAGTCAGTCCATGTCTGAATACTTAAAGCCCTATAATGCCACNTAGCCTCAAACTAGCACATTATTAGGCATATACATCCAATGTATCTTCTGCCATCAGGAAGAAGCAAAAATAAACACTGGAAAAGAATAAAGTGATTTGGTTTACATTCTTCAGTAGTGCATTATTTATATATTGTGGAAAATACTGACATATAACTATAAGCGCACTCTTAAAACTGTGACATTGAGAACCTTTGTTGTGCACATTAATATAAAGACTTCTGATATGCTCTGAAGAGGTCTCCACTTTTGATCCATGACACTTACAAACCAGACACTGTATTTTAAAAATATTTCTTTAAACAAAGCTGATGTTTCACTGTAGGTTTTTGACAGAAATATTCTTATAAATGCTGTGTAATGATGCAAAAAAGTTACCCAGGAGCTTGTTACAGCTAATAAACCGCGAAGAAAGAAGGTATTTGGACAGTGCATGTTAAATTAGACCTGTATCAATTACTAATGATGTAAATAATTTCTTTTGTCCTTCAAAAAGCATGCAGTTTTGTGGAAAAAGAGGTCAACTTCTTCTCTACATGTTTAATTTTTACAGTCAGTGACTTCTTTGTGAATAAATAATATGCCTTGTTCAGAAGACAAGCATCAACTCTGAACAATTATCAAAGACATTAGGATAAATGCTGCTGTGTTTCATGCTTCAAAAGCTACAGCTGCCAGAAATTTATAGCGATCAATCAACTTTTTTTGGTGGTTGTTTTTTGCTGTTTTTTCTTATTAGCAACACACCAGGGGTTGTGCCTCCTCTTTAAGATAAATTTACTAGATATATTGATACATTTAATGTTCTTCTGTGGCTATTTCATGAGTGAGTACCATTTCAGAAGGCAGCAGCCTCTTACTCTCCTTTATCTGCAGAATGCTTAATAACTTTTTTTCCAGACAATTTAACACATTTCTTTGTGTCTGAATAGAACTACCTGTTCTGCCACTGTAATCTGCAAATTAGAAAACTGAACAATAGAGCTGCAATAGATAAAGGCTTTGTCTTTTATAGCCTGCTAAGTCATTCTTCGATTCTTTATTAAATCAAATCTGGCGATCACAGTGCAAGCCCTAATGAGAAGTACTCCCTGAGAGAGAACTATCTCCATTTATTGGAACAAATGTTTGTGTGGTTGAGGTCAGAAAGGTCTTAAGTAAATTTTTGCATATAGAGGGAATTATCTCAAAACCTGGGCAGTTGAAGATGCAAGAATTTTCTAGGTCAAGGCTCCTGCAGGCAGGAAAACTCGTATTAAATGAATTTGCATTATGTGCTGTGTCCATTTAAAAGACTTAAGTTTCCAATCCTGTCTCTCATGTTTGACCTTCAGCCAGAACAGACCATAATAAAAACTATTTTTATAAGTGACAATAAGGAAGCACAGGCACTGCAGCTATAACAATGTAAGATTACCTGTGGATTTATGAGTAGGGGATGTTGCTTCTTTGCTTATAGCAATGAATCTCACTTGTGCTAATAAGCAGTATTGTCTCTGCCCTGCCACTGCTGGAGTACATGATCTCAGCCAGAGCTAGCTGTGCACTGTGGCAATGAGCTCTGTTTTCTGTCTTTCACACTGGATTAAAAAAGAAATCTGTCTCAAAGAGAAAATGGAAGTTACAAAATGTCTATTCATAACTTTGCCTTAGTGATTTTTTTTTTTTGTTTGTTTGTGGTTGTTGGTGGTTTTTTTTCCCCCTTCCCTGAATTATCGCCTCTACAAGTAATTTAAAAATTAGTTTGTCAGGAAAGACGACCTTAAATTAATGATAAAACAAAGCAACCAAGATCCTGTCAATCTCACAGAATGGCAGAGGCTGGAAGAGATCTCTGGGAGTCATCTATTTCAACACCCTGATAAATCAGGTTCACCTAAAACAGGTTCCAAAGAAATGTGTCCAGGTGAGTTTTGGAATTCTTCAGAGAAGGAGACTCTACAACCTCTCTGGGTAGCCTGTTCCAATGCTCCATTAGCCTCAAATGAAAGATGTGTTCCCTTGTGTTGAGGTGGAACTTCCTGTGTTCTACTTTGTTGCTCCATTTAATTCTTACCCATAAGCTTTCAGCATGTTCTTCATCCCCTTCTAGGCAGAGCTCAATACACAAATGGCGACTCCACCACTTTGCCTTGCTAGTCTCTTTTCCATAAAAGGTATGTAGCTATCCATGACAGTGTTCCAGTCATGCCTGCCATCCCATCATGTCTTGCCAACTGCAATGTGATGATGGCCCTGCGACTGCACAGACATCTCTAGCTCTTCTTATTTATTCTCCATGCTCCATGTGTTAATGTACAGGCAATTTGGAGGTGTAATTAAACTTGCAGGTTTCCCTGGAGGGGTGCAAGAAAATCCACCAGAGTCATACACACCCTTGAGGCTGCTGGCCTTCTGGCTCTCTTCCTGGAAAGCAGCTGAGGAATATTTGTTGCAGCTTCAGTTGTACCACTTGTACTGAAGTGTCCTTCCTGTCCAAGTTGTCTGGGTGGATATATCAGATGTCACAGTAGGAACACAGCCACAGAACTGAACATTGCCACATATGTGCTCCAACCATTCCTCTCTGTTACTCAGATGGCCAAGGAATAGCAGACTGAATAGATGTTCCTACTCAGATGAAACTGGGTGCACATGAAATTTGGGCTAAGAGGTATTCAGATACCAGTATCTGAAGACGGCTACAGAAGGGACTATTTACAAGGTCTTGCAATGACAGGACAAGGGGCAATGGGTTTTAACTGGCAGAAGGGAGATTGAAACTGGATGTTAGGAGGAAGTTCTTTACAGTGAGGGTGGTGAGGCCCTGGCACAGGTTGCCCAGGGAGGTTGTGGATGCTCCCTCCCTGGAGGTGTTCAAGGCCAGGTTGGAGGAGGCCTTGAGTGACCTGTACTAGTGGGAGATGTCCCTGCCTATGGCAGGGGTTTGGAACTAGATGATCTTTGAGGTCCCTTCCAGCCTTACCATTCTATGATATATCTTCTTTATGAAAGAATGATAAGAGGAATAGAAAACTATCAGGATGAGACTGTGTGATTCTTCTGGTATGGACTTTATGCTCTGTGAAATGAAGGAATGATAGATGAGGAAAAATTGGTGTAGTGAAATTTAAAATAGCCTGTTGCAAGTAAAAACTCCGTTGTTGAATTTATGCTCTGAAATGTAGTATTATTTATGTGATATTATATGCAATCCTAATTTTGTGGATATTGCTGTAGCAGTTGCAGGATGTATACACTCAAGCATATATCTGTAGACTTTAAAAATATTTTAAAGCTATTTTAATAGTTTGGGATTGGTACCATTTTATGACAGATTTTGAAAGTTGACTTAGCAATGTTTGACTGAAAGATTCAAAGGTGTGTTTTTTTCTCATGCTGCAGAAGAAAGGAAAAAACCTACTTCACAGTCTTTATATTGCAGTGGCAGTACTTTATTTTCTATAAAATCAGAGGATCTCACTTTGAACACTTTAAATAGCTTGTAATTTGCAACTGTGGTGAAGAACATAAATTTAAGAGACTGGTTTTGCTGTTAGAAGTTGCTCATGTTATTTATGTGTCTCTGTGTTTATATTTGTAGCTACTTTCTTACCAAAAACAGTGTCTGAAACACCTGCTTTCAGTTTTAGGGTACCTCAGGGGCTTGCTTGTTGAAATACAGCATATGTTCTAGGTAGATCTGTTGGATATGTGCACAGAGTTATATCCATCAGGTTCGACTTCGTATGTCTGGTTCTTTAGGTATTAAGTTAATAGCATTTTCCAGAAAGACGCCTACACTTTCTTTTACATAGTGCTTGGTGAATAATTTATTGCCAATTTACGGCAACATTGCTGTCTGTGAGTGATGCACCAGCTGTGCCCTTGCTCAGGAAATGTGAAATGTCTCCATGTGCTCTGAGCAATGAGGAATGGTCTCTGTTTATTTTCTTATATAAAAGAACAGTTCCATGTTAAAAGGTAATAGAAATAAAAACCCTTAACAGCTGCACTGAGGTAGTTAACTGCAATTAAAAACAAACAAACAAACCCCACAACAACCAACCAACCAAAAAAAAAACAAAACAAAAAACTAACGACCACCAAGAACTAAAACCATTACAGATTAGGTTCAATATAAAACTAATGAAGATGGAAGAGTTCTTAATTTCCATTTCATAACTGCCTGTGAAGGTCATGCTTCCTCAGAGATGAAGTATGTAAACAATAACATTCATTAATCTTTATGAAATGTCAAGGAAAATGAGATGAAACAGAAGTCCTAAGTATTGTTGTTGTGCCTGAAAGAAAATAGCACACTGTTAAATATTTAGGAAGCTGCACTGAGTCTCATTGTCCATGGTAATGAAAGAAAAAGAAATCTGCTTCTTTTAAAATCCTCTTGTCTTTTGCTAACCTTTTACCTTGAAAATATGCAAGGATGATTTCAAAGCGCATATTGATCTTTTATTTATTAAGAAAGGGGGATATTTGCAATTTATGCAAATTGCTGGTGTTCTCCTTGAAGTTGTAGTTATGTCTGTGTGCAGAACTATTCATGTAAAGTTGAAGACAAGTAATATTCCTGTGGCTTTTTCCTCTTTGAATGTGTGAGTTTTGGGCAGATGTGTCTTCCTCAAGACTAGAGTTGAACAGTAGTGTTTAAAAAAATCTACCAACTACCATTCAATCCTCAGCTGCCTTGTAAGTCTTAGCCCTTTATAAATGGTGAGGTCTTTGGACCGCCAAAAGGTTTGAGAGCTAAGTAGTACTTAGTAGTTAAGTACACTAACTTGCCTGAAGACTGTTAATTCTGTCTTAATTTGCAGAGTAAAAGCTTTTAAGCTTTTTTCCTTTATTTTTTTTTCTTTTTCTTTTTTCTCTTTTCTCTTTTCTCTTTTCTCTTTTCTCTTTTCTCTTTTCTCTTTTCTCTTTTCTCTTTTCTCTTTTCTCTTTTCTTTTTTCTCTTTTTCTTTCTTTTCTTTTTTTTTTTTTTTTTATCCAGACATCCATAATGCATGAGCAGATCTGCAATAGATCTTAAAATTATTGAGAAGTAAAGCAACATGTAATCTTGGTTTCTTTCTCATCCACCTTGACTTTTTTGTTTATTTTTATGTGCTTATCTCTATAAGGTATCTTTGGACCAGGAAAAGTAATATTCTGATGGTAAGTTGTGGGTGCCTGTTAGAATAATGGAAAATCAACCACACATTCTTCTTGGATAGGTGTTATAAATAGAAGTGATAGCTGTGACAGGAGCAAAGGTAATTTTTTCACCTAAGTGTCGGTAAGACTTTCTGCTGCAGTAGTACTCATTTTGTCACTGCTCTTCAAGGAAGGTATGGACCAAAGACAACGGGAGGCATGGAAGAATATTTTCATGTTTGAAAATCTAATTAAAAAAAAAAAAAAACAAAACAAAAAACAGATGACTACTTGATCTAGCAAAAGAAGATTAGAGAGAAGGGCATGGCAATTCTATGGTGCTTAAAAAAGAAAAGAAAAAAAAACTCATGCCCCCAAAATGCACAATAAGAAAAGGACACATCCCCCACCCTGATCTCTGCTAAAAGACTCTCCAAAATCTCCAAACCTCTTCAGCGTGTAGGCTGAGACTGTAATCCACAATGTTAGATTACGCCAGCAAGCCTGGCCAAGGATCCACATACTTGCTCAGTCTGCAGCAACTGGTACTGTAATTGTGAAGCTTTTGGGCTCAAGACTGGACTATGTTGTACATCAAAATGGCTTGTTATGCCACTGGTGTTGTCTGTAGTGGAGTTTGGATTGTCTAGATGAGACTTGAAGGGAATTTTCTATCTGCGAAGATAACTGGACAGGCAGGAAAGTGTGTTATCCATCATGTATTGCTTAAGGAATAAACCAGAAAAACATCTGTAAAATGTTTCAATGTCTCATGTGTTTAGGGATGAGAGATGGGCCAGATCATCTCTTAGGATGCTATATAGCTTTCCTATGATTGCTAGATAAATTTTGTTTTTGGAGTCTTAGCCTAAGGTTGTTCATACAACAGTGCTGTGATCTTGGTATAGCTGGTTTGCAATTTACCTCAGCTTTGATGCCTTTGTAGTGACAGGAGAAGGGGCAGTGGACAAGAACTAGAACACAAGAGTATCCCTGTAAAGGTAAGGAAAAAGTTGTTCACTGTGGGGAAGGTGCTGGAGCACTGAAACAGGTTGCCCCGAAAGGTTGGGGACTCTCCATCTCTGGAGTCTTTCAAAACTTGATTGGATATGTTCCCATGTGATTTACTTTAGATGATTCTACTCTAACAGGGAATTAGACTAGATGATCTTCAGAGGTCTCTTCCAAACCTCACCATTTTGTGATCTTTTTGTTTTCAGACACAAGATCTGAATCATAAAACTATGAGAAGCTTATTGACTGCCAGTCGTGGGTTAAGAGACAATAGAATTCTCTTAGAGCAGGAAGGAATATTATAAAACAAGCAAACAAAAATGAACAAACCACTTTTTGGAGTATTGCTTATAATTGTCAGTGGGGTTTTCTCTGTATACAATAGTGTAATTATGTCAAAATTTGCGGGGTTTACTTTCACTGGAGCCTTTTTTAATCCCTTTGCAAAAAGTATTAGCAGCGCTCTTTGTCCTTTGCTCTTTCTTCTTTGTACTTGCCTCTCACCTTTGGCAGATTGTTGTGGTTTGTTGTTTTTTTGTTTGTTTGTTTTTTTCCCCATTAGTTGGAAGAAGCACAATAAGGTGAAAAGATAACCAAAGAGGAGGTGAAGAAAGGTAGGATAAAAGCAATAGAAGCAGTAGAGTTGTGAGTTTATCTACTAAAAATAAAGGCTCTTGGGAGAAACGTGACAAAGGGGAGAGAACAAAGACAGACATAGTCAAATAGAGAAGATACTGTCTGTAATTTTTGTCTGATTCTATATCCTCCCATTCCTTTCATATGGTGACAGCAAAGCCTTGTAGGCTTTTAAATAAAAAGCATACCTCTTGTAGAACTTGGAGTTTTGAGGGCTTCATGATAAATCCACTTTCATCTAAAAAGTACGAAAGGCTGTACCGAAGTCTTCTGGTCTAAGACAGCACACAGCTGTTTTACCCTTAGAGCATAGCTGGAGCTGAGCTACCTAATTTCACTTGTTGTGGGTAGAATAGTGTTTAGTGGCTGTTTTGGTTTTTTTTTCCTGTGTGGGAACAGCTGAACTGGTTGCCATGGTGGACAAAACATTCTAAAAAATTTTCCCTTAAGATTTCTTTCTTAAATCTCATCTTCCTCTACTTGGGGAAATGTCAGCACTAGCTTACAGAAATAATCAGACTAAAGGAGTGTGAGGCAAGTGTGTATGATCATAGAGTGTTGGTTCTGCTTTGATTTGTAAAGCCTACAGAAATGTTTAGGAATTGCAATGTCTCTTTTTTTAAGGGAATAATATGATTCTCAATTTTCTGTACTGATTGTTGAAATGATATCATATAAACTAATATATCACTAAAATGTTACTATATGCAACTTGTCTTCAGCTATATTATTAAAGTATGAATATTTTAATAAAATATTACTATATGCAAATTTTCTTCAACTAAGATGGCCCCAAGGCTTTTTTTATTTATGGTAACATATTCTTCACAATAAAAATAGACTTCCATGCTAACATATAAGCCTTTGAATTCTTAAGTAGTTTTGTTTTCCACACTTATGAGTGGCAGCAAGTATGGTTTCTTTTCTGGACTGGAATGTTCATAAATTCTCTAATCACTTGGAACAAAAGGGATCAGTTATTTGGAGGTGACTTGAAAGCATCCAACACAGAGTTAAAATTAGTTAAGCAGTTGAAAGACATGTGTGTTACTGTCCTAATGTTGTCAGCCTTAAAAATCTCAAGGTGGAAATGGATATCTTAATTATGGCTAATGCTAATAGCTTGCAAGTGGTTGTTCAATGATTTGACTTGCCTAAAACTGTATTTAATATAAAAATGTAGTTGACATATTCAATTAAAAGAAAATAGACAGAAGTTAGCTCTTCCTGTTAAAGTCTCACCTGTAATCAAACATATGAAAGGACTTGAAATAGAGCTCTACACACAGGTATTAAGAGGAAGTTAGAAACCTAAAGGAATTAACCATGTAAATTCCCTTGGGGGCAATGAAATTTTAAACTTTTTTTTTTTTTTGGTACATATTATTTTACCTCTCTCTATGTGAATGAAGATTTATTTTGAGAAAGAACTTGTCATATTTTTCTGAAAATGCCACTGCTAAATCGTGGCTGTCTAAATCTTGCAGCTGTGGAACACAATTTAGTCCTGAGTGACTTTCTTTGTAAGGCAGAACATTTTAGTTAAATCTGTTTAGAATATACCTGGATGTGCATTAAAAGTGCTCTGATGTTAAAAACAAATCATCATTGAAACAGAGAGGGAATGATGGGAAATAATTTAATTTTAAAAATGTTTTAATATCATTCTTGTAACTGCAATTGCCATCTGCTGATATTTTAAATATGGAGCAACCGAAACAACAATTAAACCCAACCAACAATGTATATGCTACTAATAAATACTACTAATAAAAATAATGTTGAGTGTAGTTTTACATTTTATATGCCATCTGAACCATTTCACTCTCTCTATATATGCTTGTAATTTAGCCTAACCTTTTCTTTCTGCATTCATTAATATAAGAACAACCCAGTGAATGAGTACTATTATATAGAAGATCTATGGCTGAGGTACAATTTTATTTTACTCATAAATTTTAATATCTATTCTCCACTACAGTGAAAATAATGAATCTGAAGTGGCTTTGCCTGTCATTATAGAGACTTTTTTTAGCCATAAAAAAGGAGTTGTGACTGCTGGAACTTGCCCACAAATCTGAGCTTTGTGCCTTTTCCCCCCTGATTATTTTAAGTGCCAAGCAGCCTTTGGGCAGCCATAATGAGCTTATATCTGAACACGAGAATGATCTTGCTTTTTTCCTGTTCTTTGTAATTTCTCAATATTTTGTTACAAAAAAGAAGGCATACTTTTTTTTTTTTCTCCCCCTTGAACAGCAAAATGTGGGTTTGTTTTTATTCTTAATTATTGGGAATTTTAGCTTATGTTTGATAGTGAATTCCATTAAAAATCATACTCTTAGGATCATTTGTAACCAGATCAGATAATTCACAGAATCACAAGATGCTAGGTGCAGCAGAAACCTCTGCAGATCTTTGAGTCCAACCCTTCTGCCAGAGCAGGAACATAATCTAGTGCAGGTCACACAGGAAGGCATCCAGATGGGTCTTGAAAGTCTCCAGGGATGGAGACTCCACAAGCCCTCTGGGGAGCCTGTTCCAGTGGTCTGCAACCCTTACGGTAAAGAAGTTCNACAGTAAAGAAGTTCCTCTTCACGCCGAGGTGGAACTTCTTGTGCTGTAGTTTATACCCAATGCCCCTTGTCCTATCACAGGCCTCAAGTGAGAAGAGGCTGTCCCTGTCCCTTCATTCCTCAGTCCTTATATATATTTAGTAGATCCCTCTCAGATTTTTCCTCTCCAGACTAAAAAGCCTGATGTCTCTCAGCCTTTCCTCATAAGGTAGTGATCCAGTCCCTTAATCATCTTTAAAGCCTTCATCTGGACTCTCTAAAGTAGATCCCTGTCCTTCTTGAACTGGGGAGCCCAGACCTGGATGTAATATTTCAGGTGGGGTCTCACTAGGGCAGAGTAGAGGGGGAAGGAGAACCTCCCTCCCTCTGCTGGACACGCTCTGCTTAAGGCACTCCAGGATCCCATTGGCCGCCTTAGTGTATTTTATTGCAGTTTTGTTGCCAAACTAATCTAGACTCCTCTAAAAATCTAAACCATTATTTTCTAATGATCACTTTTGGAAGATGAGTGTGGCTTTCAAGTTTTAACTGAATAGTTGAGACTGTTAATTCTTCAGGATCTTATGCCAATAGTCTGTGAATGTGTGTTCCCTAGATAAATACATAAGAGTAAATATGCCTCTCTGAGTAGAAGATGTCTCCTAGTCTAGATGAAACCAGTCAATGAGCTGGATCTTCAGGCCCTCAAAAATAATTTCTATCCATATTGGTAATTTGGCTCCCAAGCCTTAAAACATTGATCATGTTCTCTGTCATATTTTAAAAGAAAAGTGAGCTCAAGCTATAATGAATTTAATGCTCAGGCTATGAATGCACATGTATGACAACTGCACAAAGAATTTATTAATGCGTGGATATTTTAAAAAAACTATTCTCCAATCCTCTTTTTTTTTTTTTTAGTACAAGACAGATCAGGAAAATGACTAGTAGTTATTTAAAATTAAAAGTGATTTTTCTTATTCAAAGAATAAATCCCTATGTTGTGTGTCATGTAAGCTTACCTTGTGGAAGGATAGATTTAATCTACTACAAAAGCTTTGCTAATTATGCATAAATTTTGATTTTCTATAAACTTTCAAGATTAATGTTGCCTTCCAACCTCAATCTTGTTCTCCAGATATACATCACAATCATTTTTGTGTTGTATTGAATTCAGAAGTGTAAATTCTTTCTACTGTGTCATGAAACCTCCGTCTGAGGGACAAGGATGATGTGTCATTGAATCTCAAGTATCTGTGTCCTTCAAGCTTGGCCCTGTCTTCTTTCATTCTTTTGTTCTGGTCTGCTTTTTGAAGTTGTTGGAATACTCTATGTTCTTTGAGCAACACATTATGCCCAGAGAGGAAGTGTAAAGAAAGTTGGTTTAGGTGAAAAGTGACACTTTCACCAACCTTAATCTCCGTGGGCTCACTCAGAGACTCCACTTAATGTTGCTGAGTGCATACCCACATAGACACTTGTTTCTCAGACTTCCTCAGATGATGATTATTCATCGAAATGAGTTATTTTCTGAGAATACAGATATCCTTTCTTCACAGTAAAGCTTCCTTTTTTGTTCAGATGATGTAGATTATTTTTCCATCTCATTCTGAACTTGTGATCTTGGTCTTTCCTTTTCAATTCCTGAATGCAAATTCACAGTCAGTCTTTCATGCAGGTGCTCCCACCAGTCTTACTTGCCACAAGTTTCCTTCATGTCAAGGACCTAGGGCTGAGATAACTTTTCACTGTTTTATGTTAAAAACTTGCTCTCAGGCTTTGTACTTCACTTTAAAGACATAGTTATTCTGAGAGCATTTCAGATTTTGATATGTACACTTTTCCTAACCCATCTGTGCAGTACTTATCACTCTGACTGACACCTTCCTTTGTGGTCACCTACTGCTATCTGGTTTTTGGTGGTTGTTTTTTTTTTGTCACTACTTGCACAACCAGCAGGTGCTGATGTTTTTCTTTGTTCCTAATTTTTGTGAAGCTCACTTTCTGTGGAAAGACATGCCTGCATCTGCTCTGCCAGTACCCCTAGTCTGGTGTTCATATACCTGTTTCTGTCTTGTTTCATCAAAAATTTCATTCCTGTGGAAGGAAAATAATAGACAGAATCCTAATATAGTAAATGTTGATTTTAGCTCTTTAAATATCACTCAGAACTGAACAAAAAAATCAATTCATTTTTGAGTGATAAGGGCCACTGCTTTAGAATCTGTAATTACTGATTTTAATAACTGGATGATTAATTAACGTTATATAGGTCACATTGCTTTGTATGTCGCTCAAAAATTTCACAACTGGCAAATGATCTCCAAATCATATTAAAAATCTTTTTGTTTGCAAACCCTCCCTCTCCCCACAAATCTGTCTTGCATTTGGCAAAATGTGAAAGAAGTTTTCTCTAATTCTC
This sequence comes from Ramphastos sulfuratus, assembly GCA_013399055.1. Taxonomy (NCBI): domain Eukaryota; kingdom Metazoa; phylum Chordata; class Aves; order Piciformes; family Ramphastidae; genus Ramphastos; species Ramphastos sulfuratus. The sequence goes on along the minus strand of WBNM01000049.1, from coordinate 208,672 downwards.
ACTGTTTCCCACTTACAGGTGGCAAATAAATCTGCTTTTACCTTCCCCCCACCCCTTCCTGGTAGGTCTATTTTTTCAAAGGAAATTTCAATTTAGGTCACATTGTTAAACTTTATGGCTTGTCAGTCATTTGAAGTTTGAGGTTTAAATTATAGCAAATTTTGTTTGATTTCTTTGATCTTTGTGCTTTCACTTTTAAACAGAACAACTTCTCTTGCTAGTGGGGATGCTTACATTTAAACATCAAAAAAACCTCCTCTTAAATTAGAGATTTTGAAAAGGGCTAATGAACATTGTCAAGACATGATCTGAAAATTTGATCTCTCTTGCTGTTATTTTTATAGCAATATATCTTCTGAAAAAAAGTCAAACTAAGGATACTAATTTTTTTCCATTTATAAAGTTTGAGCTGAAAACCATCAAATTCTCTACTGTGAGTGTGGTGCAACACTGGAACAGGTTGCCCAGGGAGGCGACTGAGGTCTCCTTGCTGGAAGTATTCCAGTTGAAGCTCAACAGGGCTCTGAGTAACCTGATCTAGTTGAGTATCTCCATGCTTACCACATGGACTAGTTGACTAGTTGGACTAGTTGACCTTTAGAGGTCCATCACTTCTAACCCAAAGCATTCTACAACTCTATGAAAAAGGTTACAACATTTCAGAAAATATTTTGAAAGGTAAAATTATATATATCTTTCTTAACTCTATAAGCATTTAATTGTTTTAATGGGTAATATTAATAATAAAAAAGCTACTGAGTTCTTAGCTGAGTTTCATGAAGGTGATTTTTTAATGTGGGTCTTGCAGTTAAAACTTGTTGGCCATATAGTGGGTGTACTGACTCTTTGGAGACATTGATTTATTTTCTTTCATCATGAGAGGGGTGGGAAAACAGAAAAAGCAACCTGTCAGCTGAAGGTGAACAGTAATGAACATATCTGTGTTTTACATTGAAGCAGTACAGACCACTGGAGTAGCCAGTATTAGTAGGCAGTTCAGAGGTCCTAGCAGCAGCTATAATATTTTTAAGTATCATCTCTAGAGCAATCTATTATTTCTTAAAACTGCTGGAGCTAGTGTAATTTTATTTTCTTTCATGGCTCATCAAAAATCTCTGAACAAGACATCTTATTCCCCAGTGATAATGAGAGAGAATGTCCAGACATTGCTTGTTTACACTTCCCTACACTTCTCGGGGGAAAAACAATATGCAGTATCTGGCAGAAGAATTGATGGCCCTTCTGTTCACCTTGTCTTCCTCTTTTTTTTCCACCTTAAGGAAAGAGAAATCCTATACTGGATTTTGAAGTACATGATCAAGAGCTGGTGAGCCTCAGCTTGGAGAGGCAGCGTAGTGTGGAGTCCCGGCTCTGTGATGTCTGAAGGTATGACTGTGCTTTTTGTGACTAAAATGTTAGAGAGTCATAGGTGGCAGAAGGGGCTATTATGGAGGTCCTGGCCTTGGGATAATACCATGCTTCCTGGCAGCCCTCAGGACCAAATTACTTTGACAAATTGATTTCAAGGTCTTTGTTTTGGTGTGGTGATTTTTATTGGGAGCGTTGTAGCTGAGTGCAGGAAAGCGATGGTGGGCAGAACAGTAGTTTTATTGAAATGATGCACAATCTTAGGCACCAATTTCATTACTTTATTGATTTGGGAAATTAGTTTTAAACTTCAAGATATTTTCTGTTTCAAATAGCCATTCTGTTTCCAGAAGTAACTGCAATAGGTCAAATGCTTGCTTAGAGAAAAATTTACAACATACCAGTCTTTTACTGCTGTTGGCAAAACCCACAGTTGAGTGGTCATTGCACTCTTTTGAGGGGTTTTAATACTGTGTTTGAATTACATTGTATAACCTTCAATGCAAAACTGCAAGGTTTGAATATGCTGAATATTTCTCCCTAATGGCTACTATTACAGAGAAGATGACTCCTTTCTGACTAGGGTGTGCCACATCACTGCTGCTGTTCATGCTTTTGGAATGGAATATTTTCATGTTAAGTTAACAAAAAACAGTAGGAATTGTATGAGCAGAAGTTATGGTTTGCTTTCAGTAAAGCTTGGATCTCCTCTTGTGAATTTTGCCCCAGTCAGCCTCACCTGTCCTTCAAGAATATTTTTTCTTTTCTGATTTCACTCCTAATGACAACTCTGCCACTGAAGTAACTGCAATTCTCAGTGCTATTCCAGCCATTACTTATATCCATAAATTGCATAAATGTGTATCTAGAAATTGGATAAAATACACAAGTTGAGTCAGGTTGCTCTTTCAGGCTGTTGTAACGATTTTATTCTCTGCATACTATAAAATATTTTTCCACTTCTATTTCATTATATTATGGCTTTCCTTCATTATGTAACACAGCATGCATTTTAGAAGTATTTTAAGATTAGGAAAAATCTCTAATACACACCAAAAAATGGATCAATATAGAATCATAGAATGGTAAGGTTGGAAGGGACCTCAAGGATCATCCAGTTCCAACCCCGTGTCATAGGCAGGGACACTTCTCACTAGCACAGGTCACTCAAGGCCTCATCCAGCCTGGCCTTGAACACCTCCAGGGAGGGAGCAGCCACAACCTTCCTGGGCAACCTGTGCCAGTGCCTCACCACCCTCACTGTAAAGAACTTCCTCCTGACATTTAGTCTAAATCTCCCCTCTGCCAGTTTAAACCCATTGCCCCTTGTCCTGTCATTGCAAGACCTTGTCAGTAGTCCCTCCCCAGCCTTCCTGTAGGCCCCCTTCAGATACTGGAAGGCTACTATAAGGTCTCCTGGAAGCCTTTTATATATAAACTTTTAGTGGCTATATACACTAAACAAGGTAGATTTGGATGCAAAAAGTCTCATTTCTGTTCAGTCTCTAGCAGTGTAGTAAATTAGGCTTATGTCTTAGATTGTAATATGAGTTACACTCAGACAAACCATTAGTTAAATGAATATTAAAAACACATGGTGTCAAATTAGCAAGGATGTTTTCTGATGAAGATCTAATGGTGTATGAAACTTCTGAAAACCATTATTAAAAGCACTTCAGGATTGTTCTCAAGCAGTTAAATAATCTTTCATTGCAAATATTTTTGTTACTGAACCTGTGCAAGCACAAAGACTCTTAATAGGTCTCTTAAGACCTCTTCATTGATTTAAATACTTTCGCCTCATGCAGCCTGCATCATGCTCTAGCCTTTTACAGCAACTGTAATGACAGTCTTTTTATGCTCATTTTCATTTTCTCCTCACTTGAACTTTTTGTGTGCTTTTAAAATAGTGTCTCCTTTTGCCGTCTTCTGGTGTTTTAGTACACTTTTTCATAATGTATTCATATGGCCTTTTATTTTTCTGAGACTTCAACAAATACAAGCAACAGCAGAACTGTCTCCCTCAGATGAGTTCCAAGAGTCCTGGAAATGTACTAATTAAGTAGTTCAGAATGTCTTTTCCCATGTATACTTTCTTTTCCTTTTCTTTTTTCTCTCTCTCTCGCCCCTCTCTGGAATTCTCAAATATGTTTAAAAAATGCTATTCCATTGTCAAGATCAAAGTATCTTTAAAATCTTTTTGGCAAAGATGACAACTAATGTATCCCTCCGCTAAGTTTATTTATCATAGAATTATGGAATGGGTTGGGTTGGAAGTGACCTAAAAGGTTATCTAGTCCAATCCCCTGCAGTGAGTAGGGACACCCTTCACTAGATCAGGTTGCTCAGAGCCTTATGGAGCCTGACCTTCACATCAAGTCTCAGCCTGCATTGGTAATAAAGATTGTTGTGACTCAGGTGCATGATCCTGCACTTGGTCCTGTTGAACCTTGTGAGGTTAACTTGGGCCCACCTCTCCTGACATCCCATTCCTCTAGCATAATGACAACTCCACTGGGGTTGGTGTCAACTGCATTGAACACTTTGAGGGAGACCTGAACCCAGATCATTTTGTCAGATGAGTTTTAAACTAGCCAGTCTAGAATTGTAAGAGTGGTCCCATCAGCATGACACACATGCCCGACCAACATCATAAATGAATTCAAATCCCATTGGAAGCAAAGAATAAGTTACCAGTCTTACATTTCTTTTGGAAGACTACAATCAGTCAATTCCTCATGAGTTTTTTTGGCTGCAAAGTCATTTATACACACTCTTGTCCTTGTAGTTTAATTTATCAGAAGAAAACACTTAAGAGATTTCTCTGTGATTTCTCCTATGATTAAAGTATTCTATTAATACCAATGTATCAATGATACCATGGCACCCAAGGCCTGTGAAATTATGGAGTATATCAAGAGCAGAAGAAAAAGATTAGAGCTATTCAATAGGAGATGTGAATAGCTGAGTGTCTTGAAGGAAATAGATTGCTGTCAGGGAGTTAAGATGTACACAAAATACACAGGTGCATAGTCAAGGTGAGCTGAAGCTTTGCACTTTAAGAATTACAGAAAAGGAGCAAATGAATATAGTAAGAGGTCTGGAGGAGATGTCTATTACATGCAAGGAAAACGATCGGTTAATGTTGGTGCATCGATATACTGAACGTGGATATTCTTCCTGCAGCACATTGCAGTGGCAGGTTTGTTTTCTAACCACACATCCAACTTCTGCCAAGGTAAATGTTTGGAGTACAAAGCAAGACAAATTTGCACCTGATTGAGTGGAAGGTAATTGAAATGGATTTTAAATAAGTTGAATATGCAAATTGACAGCATAGAATTGTCACTTGCCCTTTTCATTGTTCAGCTCATTGCATGAGATCAGAGTTATCTGTCAATTTGTGGGCAGAAAAAAAGAAACAACAAAACCCACAAACAAATGTATTTTTTCCATGGTGATTCTTCAGGTACTTCTGCCAGCTGGGTGGATGATGAGGTACAGGCTTTGTTCAGATTGAGCTGTTCAGTCACATTTATCTACTGTTCTTAACTTTACTCAAATATGCTTAATTGATTGTTAAGACATTGTTTCTTGCACAAGTTGCTCTAATTTGAACCAATTAAAATATAATCACATTGGTTTATACTTAATTAGACTCTCCAGTAGCTTCTTCAGACTAAGGTTATCCCTCTGGATTTATATTTTGAGATCTCTCTTGGCTCCACTGGAAGATTCAGGTGAAATAAGAGGGCCTATAAACTCAAGAAGCACAGTTACTTTCAAGTTTATGAAATTACTGTTCAGGAACTTTGTTGTTCCATAGTTCATTTTTTCCAGAACATTGGAACAAGAACCATATGGTGGCAATTCACTGCACTTACATTTCTCAGGTAGCTCTATTCAATCTCTGTTAAGGCCACACTGTGAATTCTTAGAAGAAATGCCCTTGGAATAGAAATTTCCTCATTATCCTTATGATTAAGGCTTGTGCCAAAAAATAATTTAATTTCACTTCTGTCTTGTCATTATTTTTCATTCCTTACAGATCCATAATCCAAAAAGGGCTTGGAATTGCTCACGCATTCACCCTGATATTAAAACATTTAGATATTTCTATGCATGCATAAATCTAAAGCCCATAATATGATGCTGAGTTGTAAAATATTAATGGTTGTGAGATAGCTCTGGACTATTTTCTTTTAGTTTTAAAGGTATTTTTAATGTAAAGAATTCTAAAAAGGGAAGTAGTTGGGATATACTGACTTAGAAAATTAAGAGGGAAGGAAGAAAATACTTCTATGAAATGTTGAGGTTTAAGTACTTCTTCATGATAAGTCCAGTGAAATTATATCAGCAATTCATTTCCCACAGTACAATTGGTCTTGATTTATGTGGCTTTGCTGTTAGATATTAATGTAACCTGTGAAGTTATTTAGTAATAAGATATTTTTCTTTAGTGTTTACTCATAACAGCTACATACTTCATCATCTTATTAGTAATTTACTTGCAAGACTCTATATTCAATGTGCTGAATTAAATGGAAGATTTTAAAATTTTTTTATGGGAACTCTTGAAATTTTTTTCGAGTATTAGACAGTTGGTGTACTTTGGAATTCTGTGTAATGATCAGGTGTATAAAGAAAATGAACTATACTATTGTATTTTTTAATGAACATAGTAATAGATATTTGAAATGATTTTTAGTATATATCACTACTATCGAGTAATTTTGTGGGGAGGAAAAGCAACAGGGAATAAAACTACTCCTGGTGAGCATTAATTTCAACCAGCCTTATTGTCTGTATCGTGGCAAGCTGAGAAAGAGATTGAAGTCTGATTATGCTTATGTAATGTTTCTATTAGCTAATAATTGATGTCTCACCTTTCTATCTCTCTGTTTAAGGTGCAAGGCACACACCAGGTTGTATTTTTATCCTGTGTTATTCGAGAGTGATAGCTGCAGTGATGAAGAGGTCTAGCTTTAGGATTAGGACTTGCTAGATTTTTCACTGAAATTAGGAAAAGGAAAAAACCAGGCAACAACTTAAATTGTACTACTGCCCTGGTTTTGGTGGGATGGAATCCTAGGCTATCCATGGGTTGCAAGCCATTAGCAGTTCTAAGTCAGCCAAGAGCAGCTGCCCTGATTTAACTCACAGGTGTATCTCAGACCTCAAGAGTCACTTTCAGTATAAAGGAGACAGTTTGCTGAGGAAAGGAAGAGCCTTCTGTTAGAATTTCCTGGCTGACCTTCCTGTTCCTGCTCCTTTTTGTTTTGCTCTCTAGAGCTGCATTCCTGTTTGGTGTGACTGCTACACCTTGCTGGGCTAAGTATAACTTCACGTACTTCGTAGTGATATTGGTATCAGTTTGGCTGTTTCATCAAATCCATTTCAATTTCAACCTGTGGTCTTTTTTTCCTGATTCTGCTTCCTTGCTGGGGAGGGGTCATTGGGTGGTAAAGCAAATACTATAATTTAGCTCCAGACACAGGCTAAATGTAGATAGTTTATTTGGTGTCCAGTGTTTCTCTGGACCCTGACTAAAACAGGTCATCTAGGAGAGTCACAGGTCTTTAATTTAAGAGTCTCAGAAGACTGAACTCTTAAAGGATTTCACTAAATTCTTAGAAGTATTTATTATGCTGACGATGTGGCCAGGATGGTCACTGTGTACAATTGTCTGATATTTCTTTCTAGAGTTGCTTGTGAAGCTGTGGGTGGCTTTACCACAGTGGATTATTGCTTTGGTGCAGGTTATTGCATGTGAGTGTGGCTCTGAGGTGCTGCTCTGCTCTGGTCTTTGCTGTTTGTGGTAGTTTGAGGGGGTCCCAGGTTCTCTTAAGAAAACTACAGAGACCAAGACCTGTCCCAGGGGTTATTGTTATTCTATTCCATTTTCCGGTATCACAGCTTATAAGCCAGTGCCTGGTTGATATTGCTCTCTTTTTCTCTCCTCCCTTCACATCTCTCTCGGAGAAGAGCATGCATCACTGCTTATCTCATGCTCTGTGTGGGGCAGATGGTTTCTTGCTGGCATTTGGAGCTGCATCATGTGCCTGCTGAGGCCTTATAGGCCTAAGCTGGGGAGATCAGTTCTGGCTTACTGTCAGGCCTGTTGAGGATGGAAGGGGTGGAGGATTCTAGAAGGTTTTACTCCAATAGACTTGGCCTAGCTTGTGGATGTATTGATTCTACCTGATTGCCTTTTGCACATATGCACCTGTAAACAGAATCTCCCTTTGAGCTTCCAATCAGTGTGCAATATTTTCATTCTTACTCTTCAAAAGGAGTAAGAGTCACTTCTGTCCTCCAGTCTTGGGTAGCTCCTGGCCTCAGACTCTGACACCGTTAGGTTACAGACTTATAAATTCTTTTCTATTTACATGAATTTCTGATCTTTATGGAACGATAGTGGGTGAAGAGTTTTTGATATCTCCTTGGGATGCTTCTACCACCAGTTCTTGATCTTGCTTAGAGCAAAATATTGCTGTAGAGGTGGATACCAATCATGTAGTTGCTACAACCTCCACAAAAGATCCTGATGTTATGTCAGCCCCCACAGCAAGCACTGATGCTACTCAGCCTCTGCTGAATGGGCAGTGCAGCTGACCCAAGGACACAAGTGTCAGCATCAATTGCCCTTGTAGAGAAAATGAAACACAAAACCAAGCAGATCCTGCAGGAGCATAACAGAAGAATTGGAGTTGATCACTCAATCTCCCTCCCTGCATTGTGTGATATATTTAAATGTTACAGCCATCATGATGGTGAGAAGCTCATTACTCGGCAGCTCCAGTGCTGGGATAATGGAGCCAATAGGACTTAGAGGGTAGGAAAACCAAGAAATTGGGACCAATGGCTATAAAATGGGATATCAACAAGCATCTTGGAAATGAAGCACACCCTCTGTCTCTCTGGAGATGACTCCTGCTGAGGATGAGGAACAAGTATCACTTTAGACATTATGTCATATACTGCCTAGACAAGTGGACAACCACTGAGAAACACATAAAGAATCTGAGGTCACTAGCTGTGCAGGAGCTGATTGTTGCTGACCCAGATGACTCGCAGACACCACTAGATCTGGATGAGCACCTGCCAGAGTAGACGCCTATTACATTTTCTCTGAGAAGCACAATTTCTGTTGATTTCATTCATTTCAGGCTTTGTAATCATCTTGAACCAATGTCACTTAAAGATTGTTGGTTATGGATTTAACCAGCATCAATGTTCAAAGCCTACTTCTTAATGTTTAGAAAGAAAGGACAGAAACTTTCACCTTTGTCGTGGTAGGCCTAAACAGGCCTCTTGGGCTTGTACATGTCCTGGCTTGTGCAGACATGTTTTTCTGATGTTTTGGGGAGAGAGCAACCACGGGAAAAGGGACAAAGGACCTGGCGCCACTAAGTCTGGGGTCCGGGG
>WBNM01000049.1:119183-199681 GCA_013399055.1 Ramphastos sulfuratus | reverse complement strand
TAATTACCCCTCCCCGACAACCTTCTAATGATAAATGCGTGTATTGAGTACTAGTATTAAAATGGAATACTTGCATTTCTGAAGACCTCACATCACATGGAGGAAAGAGGCTTTCTTTCTCTCACTGAGTAATTTTATATTGGTAAAAAAATGAATCACTGTGCTTATATTAACTGAAATGGAGATTTAAAGGTACAGGCTTTTACTCAAGCAAGGGCTTGAGGTTCACCCAGATGGGCTGACAGAAAGCAGAAGGAAATTACACCTCTTAGAGACTGCCCATACTCTACTTGCATCTGCTGTACATAATTTAGTGTTGCAATTCTTAAATCCCTGACAGAATAACAATTTCTGAAACAGCTTTTTGCTGCCAGCTAGTGCAATGTGTAATTCCACCTGTCTGGGATCTATTCTTCAGGGCTTATGTCCCCTGCAGGTGGTAGAGAGATGCTGCAATACTGCAAATGTCCAAAAATCCATATGTGCTCATTGTGTAGCAGCTGTTGATGAAGACTAATGGCACCCACCTATTTATATACCCAGCTATTATATTTTCTATTTCACTGATTTTAGCAACAGAGTAAACTGATCTCTCTGGATGCCTGGGACTTGAAATCTTGCAAATTGCTCACCAGTGTTGATATTCTTGACTTAATCAGCAGGGATAGAAATTAAAACAAAGCCTTGGAATAAAAAAAAGATTTTAACTTGCCATACTAATCTCTCATCTTGAAGTTTCTTCACTAACATAAAAGAGGAATTCTGGTTGCAAACAGTAGAGTGGTATCTGTAAAGCCAGATATAAAGTAAGATCTGTACAGTTAGTTCTTGCTTCCCTTTCTTTGTCAGAAGTCCAAACATTGGTAGCGCTATAAGCAGGAGTCCTATATGGCATTAATTACATAAGACATAGGAATAATTATTTTATATTCCTTCAAAAAATCCTGAACTGCTTCTAATAATTCTGACAACTGTCCACCCAGACTGACACTCTACATTTTAATTTGATTCTTCAGACTGCACACAGATTTTCCTCAAATACTATCTTCATTTCTGCATATCTTTCTAGTATGTTATCCCTCTCCTAAATCTTAGTGAAGCCCTAATTCTGTATTTGATGAAGGAAATATTGCCTGCATCTTTATGTCAATTTGTGTTCTATGACCTTTAATCTGAAATTAGTGTCCAAACACAGAAATATAGAGAGAATTTCAAAGTACTTCTAGACAAGGCAGTGAGGGAACCTGCATTATGTTAATTGGAAAACACAATTATGAATGAAAATTAAGGCAAATACTGTTTTATTAAATTTAGGTCAGTTAAAACACTTCTAAAAATGCAAACAAATATCTGTATCTTGTACTGCAAAAAAGAAGAAATATTGTTTCCCATTATATGAGGGAGCTGAGATGGAGAATGAAAAGCTACCATGAGGAAACCTTGTCAGTTTTCAACTCTTCAAATTAGCATATCAGTTACAGCCTTGTTTAGCATGAAGTTGAGCTAATGCAGAGTTTTGTTACTTTTTCTATTGCAAAAAATACTAAATAAACAATCAGCCTTCAAAGAAATACAACACACACTTTTGCGTAAATCAGAACTAATCAAACATTCATGACTGGTTTTTATGTGTACTGAGTCATCTGGGTAAATGGGAAAAGAACCAAGAGTTGGCACTTTTCTCTGCTCCCCTGCTTTCAGCCGTTCACTATTCATGTGTCTCATGGATGCTTAGCAATTGATTTCTAATCCCCTCAGATGAGAGCAGTGTGTTTGTGACACTTATTTTTCACCTGTTTTTCTTTTATTCTTTCTACAGATGCTTCATCTGCAGTGTATGCAGACCTCTGATTTCTTTCAGAAAGTTTATTTAAGTTGATTTTATGGTTTGAATATTTCTTCCTTTAGGGGATATGTGTGTACTAATGAGTAAACAGCCTGCATAATGTAACATAGCATTATTTCAGCAAATGTCAGAGTATTAAATGAATTTGGAGTAGTCACAGAAACGTGTAATGTAGAAGGAGAAGCATCTCTGAAGGTCTGGAGATTCTTTACACAGTAGAGACACTGGAATGAGATTTATACCTGATATTCAGCTCTATGTGTTAAGGGCAAGTGTTAGCTAATGTTTTGAAAAGAGGCTATGATTTGAATTCTGCATTTATCTCAGTGTTGTGTGAAGTTTTGGAGAAAATTTAGCTCAAGTAAGTCCAAGAGTGACTTAAGAATTCAAGCTTATAAATTCCCATGAAGAGTTGTTGCTAACCAGCTACGGGTTGTGGATAGAACATGAGGCAGATTCCTGGGGCTGTGTTCAGCATTGCGGCACTAGCTAGTAGTACTGTGATTACTTCCATCTTCCTTCCAGTCATTCCCATTACCCTCTGAAAAGATGGACAGGCCAGCAAGTAGCAGTGTGTCACAAAACAGCAAAGACCTTTTTTTTTTTTTGGTCTCTTTTGCCTCATAGCCAAGCAAGCACAGTTAGATGGGAAGTTTGCTGAGGTCGATTCGATTCTATGGAATTTGCAATTTAAGTAGTTTAAGTTTCCAAATGAGACATTTACATTTTGGTTATCATTTTGCTTTGATTTTATGTGCTCCAAAACATTAAACTTATGGATTTGAATCCTACAGTTCAAAAGCAAAATGAAGCATACTTAAGAGCTGTGAAGTTAAATGCTTGATCTAAGTAGATAGAAGGTTCCGGCAGGGAAAATCACGAGTGTCCAGTGGGGTTCATGCTGTGTTTTGCACCCAGACAGACTGGATATGAAAACATAAGCTTTTCCTGCATGCTGCATATTGTATTTGGCTTCTTATTAAAAAATATTGATACTTCTAGAGGGAACATATATCCATTTGTAATGGTCAGAGAGTCCACACAAAGTTGGTGTCTCATGGACACTCCATTGAATCAAAGACCATTGCCGAGTGTCCTGAAAAATGCTATACATCATCATCATGGGATCAGAGGAATTAATTCAAATTTCTCCCATCCCTGTGAATTAGGATTGCTCAAATTCAGTAACTAGTATCTCCCTGCACCTTTTCTCCTTAACAAACTAAAATCAACTGTGGCTTTTGTCTTTGTGTCCTTGCTACTATACATGTGTATATTCCAGACTGAATGTGGTTTTTCCATTGGATTAGAGAGAGTATATTCCCAAGCTACTGCTGGGTTTATTGCTGGCCTTATCAATGCATCACAAATTTAATCTGGAATCTATCAAATTTTCAGGGGGCTAAATAAAATGAAAGGATTCATCTTAAAGTCTAATGGAGGGAGCACAAATATGAACTGTGATACCTGCCTCCTGGGTGCCATTGAAAACTGTAAATGTATAAGAAATTTAGATTAAGATCCTGTAAGCAAAGCAAGCATTCAGAATAGGTTGCATAAGCTCTTCACTGAAAATTAAACTTTGTGTGTGGATAGTTTTAAAGTGGTGATAGACTCCTGGGCTAAGTAAAAATGATCAGACCTGGGCCATGAGTGTCTGGAAAAAAATGGTGTTTCTGCCAGCTCTTATTTTCAAAGTCTTCTTGATCGCTTTAATATTATTGATCACTGCTTAGTGAAAAAGTTGTAGAGTTCCCTGTGGGGCATGTTATGATACTGACATATCAGCACGATTTGCAAACTGTTTGAAGCATCTGTGTCAGAAATATATGGAATATTAAATGCCATTATGTTACAATAGGATGCCATCTAGTTTTCTCCTCTCTAGTGGTTCACAAGGTTTTCACCAATTGAGAATCATGATAACTAAATTTCAATCAGGATCACAGAAACCACATTCATCTGTTAGAAAAAAGTACAGTTGTAAGGGCAAATATGCAATTTAAACTTTTTTTTTATGTTATCAGGAATTCATGATTGGGAGTTCTACACTATTTCAACAAATTACTGCTTTTCAATATGTTACTTTCTTTGATGGTTGCTTAGGTAGTATCTTTTGGTGTGATTTCTATCTTGAATGAAAAACATAGGAAGGTCTAACAATCCTCACATTTGGCTTCAGAGATTATCAGTAGCTGCCTTTGAGCTATACTAACTGCTCTGAGAACTGCTTTTGCAAATGGTATGGGTGGAGATAATATTTCACAGTGGTCAGTTTTGACAAAGCTGCCAAATACTGCGGTTGCTTGAATCTCGGGAGAATTCCTTCCTGTGATGATCAAAATGGGAGTTATGAAATCTTAGAAATTAGTGTGTTTAAAAGATATGGTAAGAAACACAGATGTTGGATATGCTTTCAAACAAAAAAGCCTCTTGATTTTGCTCCTAAAATGGTAATTTAAGCTGAAGTAAGCTCACGCTGAGCTAAAAATAAAGACAGAATAATAGGTGTACATGTTTTAGTTTATATTGATCTTACACATGCATAACTGAGTTTTTTGCTTTGACTTCCAGACTATTATTTCAAGATGCTTTTGGTAGCCTGAGATGTTTTGCAGCTGTGATTTGATGCTAGTTGCTTGACATCCATCCATCCTTTTGAAATTAGCTGAAAGACAATGTAAATGGTGGAATAGTGCTAAAACCATATTGTCATGTAGCTCTATAGGAGTTTTTGTTGGTACACTTTACCTTAGCAGAAAATTCAAGTAGAATTGGAATGGGTTTACTTGGATTCTGGGTAACATCACTGTAGGCTATTGTTGCTTTTTACAGTGTGTGAACCCAGGAGATTTCAGGAGACTGGATTGAAAGTGGCTCATTAGTCATAGGTCTCAAATTTTATAAGTGGAAAATGGGACTAATATTAGATCTGACAGCTAAACTAAATTGTTTAGATTCTAGGTTATCAGCTCTGGTGCTTTTATTAAGATTGATAGTGTGGGGGTACTTCACAACTCTGTTCAGTAGAGACTGAAAAAAAGCCTAAAATCATTAAGGTTGCCATAAATAACAGAAAAGAACTCTACTGTCAATTGTTTGTACAGATAGCTTAAATAGTTCTTTGAATCCAGCATGAAGACTGCTGAAGTGACTATCGGGTTCGTTAGCAGCATGTGGCCATTTAGTGTTGCAGCAGGGGTTTGGATGTAACAGTGAACACAAACCAATCTTTATTCTCAGGTCAGAGATCCTCTGCCTGGTGTCTTTTCAGTGTTTCCAGTTCTTGTCAAAAAATAAGGAGATGAAAGACCAGCGAGCTCCACCAGTCCATGATGCAGGAGGTAGCATTAGCATTGCTTCATGCTCCTCTCAGAAGCAAGATGGTGTAACTGAGACCTCAGGGAGGGAGCAGCCTCTCTTCCCCACCTCCTCTCTGTGGACATAGGCAGAAGTACCTTTGTCCCAGATATGGAACTTGTAGTGCATTTTGAAGGTCTCTTGACTTGGGAGGGATCCTTCTGAACTGCATTAACACAGACATCTTTCAGCAGCTATGATAAATTAAGGAACTACTAACCATGCTTTCTGCAATGGATGCAGTTAGCATTACTTTGTAGTGTGGGTTCCAAGAATCCTTTCTGGTTGCAGAAACTAAAAAATAAATGTCTGTTTGTTGGGATTTTTTTTTAAAATTTATTTCTTTGTGTGTGTGTTTGGGTGGGTTGGTTAGCTTGTTTCTTTATGTGTGTAGGGGAAGAAGAAGAGGCAGAGTGCAGAAATATTTAGAGACAGATAGAACATTTCACTTGGATGTTTCCTAAATTAAACGTTTTCATTCAAGGTGGCAGAGTTCCTCATAGGTAGGAGGAGGATTAAGGAAAAAACCCACCTGTTTTAATGAGGCCAGAATTGATTGATATTCCCCTCAATATTTTCCACTTTGGTCCTTTATCTATCAAAGTTTCTATGTAAAATGAAATGAGACCCTGATTATTATATCAGAATTTAATGTTAAAGTACGGTAGAGGATTTGATATATGTTACCATATTCACGTGTTTATTAAGGAAAGCTTGACTGCAAATTCCTGGTGGCTAAAAACCATCTGACAGAGCAAACACCTGACATCTGGTGCATTGTTAAAGCTACAAAATTGTTTCTATAGATCCAGCTTAGTAATGAATATAGTTTAATGAGCCGTAGAATACTGCATTGTATGATATTAAAATGCATCTGTTTACATTTTATTTTACTGTTACATAATATTTCAATCTGTCCTGTTCAAGTATGTAACTGCAGTTTTTCAGGAAAGTAAATAAATAGTTTCAGAAGAAAGGAAAAGAAATTGCTTATAATAGTAAAATCCATGTGCAGTGTAAACAATGCAAAAATCAGCCTTAGCCAGAATTTTTCTTCTGCTTCTGTCAAAAGTAGAAGTACTAAACATAGTTTTGTGTGTGTATGTCTCCATGTTATGTAATAGAATACAAGGTTAAACAAGAGGGAATGCCTCAAATACATTGCAAAAAATTTGAAACTTTTTAAAACCTTTTGCCTTATGTGTGTAAAGTGATTTTAAACATAGTATGAAACCAACTGCAGTATTATTTTTAAAAAATTGCATCTTGCCACGCAGTATTTCATTAATGTAGTACTATTGCATATCTCGTTCCTATGGGAGCAAGAAAATGCTGAATTAGTGAATTTTTAAAAATGTGCTCCTCATCAATGTAAAGCGTGTGATCAAGAACTCTAGAAACATTCATTACAGTATATGGTTTACATGGATTTCTTTTATACATACATTTGGTTGTATTTGTTAAAACACCACCATTAAAGCTAAGTTTGGATCACAGAATCATTGGAAAAGAGCTCTGTGATCACCGAGTCCAGCCTATAACCTAACACCACAACATCAGCTAAAACACCTTAGGATGTCTTAGTCTGATAGAGTAGAATGGAGAAGAAAAAAAAATCACAACCCCCTTCTCAAAAACAACTAAACAACCTGAAACATAAACCCCAAAGGAAGTAACTTAGATTATGCACTCGTATGTGGAAATGCTCTTTCATTTTTGCAAATGTGCATCCATGACATACAGTTATGTCCCCAAATAATGCCTAGAACACACTACTAATCAATTTCATAATTGGCAGTTGCAGTCAAATATAAAGATATTATTAAACAGAATTTCAATCTGACTTTGTGTCAGTACCTTGAATTATTTCAAATTTGTTACGTGGATCAGCATATCAGTGCATGCTCAGGAGTGTCTGTGACACTGCCTATCCCAGGCTGATATGCAGATCTGAGCTGGCATTTATTATTATTTAAATTTTTACATAATTTTTTAGGAAGAGATTTTTCTGCTTCTGTTGTCACATATCCCCTTGGAATATGTTTGCCACCAGGAAAATATTTTAAGTTAGAATTTACTGTTTGTTGACTGAAATTATTCGCCTATATAATCTATAATCTGATTGTATTATTTTTCTTGAAAACAAAATCTTTGTAGGCTCAGATCAAAGTAGTGTATGGCTTGAAGGGTACATCTAGGAGAAGGTATAGGAACAGACCGTAGCTGTAGTAATACTTTACTGTAACACTTTTGCAGTCTCCGGTTTACTGCTTCCTGAGCCAAAGATGATTGCATTTAATACTGCTTTACAAATTTTTTTTTTTTTGTCAATGAACAACTCAGTCTTTCCTCTCTAGCACTTGTGAGAAAGGAGTCCCACAGCTTATTCATTGGGTCTATTAATAGCCATTTTTTTCAGTTTATTCTGAAGCTTCACCTCACAAATATATAGTGATGTTTCCATCACAGCTCTGTGCGATCCATAATTCAGGCACTGCATGGCATTTTTGCATCAAAACAGTCTTGGCTGATTTCTTTTAAGTAAATTTGCATAACTACTTTTCTTAATCAAAGTTTGGAAATTCTACTTTATTGCACTTTCAATATTTACAAGCAAGATTTGTGATCCTGAAATTAATAGTCTCATGTAAACTATTTTGGCTTTTTACTGCCTTACTATTCAATTACTCTGTGAACTGATCCATTTGCTCTGAAACTGCCAGCTGCTGGGGAACCCTGATGCTTCTGGGATTCCCTGCTGAGTGACAGTGAGGTCTTATTCTTACCCACTCACAGTGGAAGCATCTGGAGCGTTAAACAGTAAGTACAGCATTCAATTCTTCCCAGTCTTTGTAGCAAAATAAGCAGAGAATTCTCCACATAGAATGGTTTATTTTTATTCTACCCAACTGAAACAATACTGAGAACACACTCCTTGGTGGAAACCATCAATAAAGTAAGTAAATGTGAAATATTAACATAAGCAATAATGTCCTTGAGGCACATATAGCCATTATGACTATATTGTTTTTTTTAAGTAATGGTATCAACCTCAGGATATAGGTTTCTATGCTTTAATAAAGCTGCCCAAAGAGAAACCAAACAAATCTGGTGATTTGTAATGGTGAGACTCACAAGGTATATTAGAGCACACTGTAAGAAAGAGTGCTTTCTGCACATAGTGACAGTTCTATTTTGGGAATTTCACTGCATGAATTGCATATGTTATCAGAATTCCTCATGGTGGTCTTACAAATGTGACTGGAAGATGATTGCCTCTGTGGATTGATAGGCATGTGCTTACCTGTAGTTTATTTCTTCTCTAAAATGCTATTGAATGTCAAGGGATTTTTAGGGGGTTTGAATTTGTTCATTTGTTTGGGAATTCTGTGCTGTAGAGAGTAAAAAAGAAGCAAAATTTGGTCAAGATATTAAGGAACATGTCAAGTACATTATACAGCTATATTCTAACCAAAATGTATGTGGTTACTAGCTGAGAATGTTTTTTAAATTGTGGCATTTTTAGGTGAACAAGAATTTACAGTCTTACTAATGCATGTTATTCAATCTGAAAGGATACAAAGTTTAGAACAGGAATGTTCCCTGTTGGTCTCAGTAAATGTTGCTGGGAAACTGTCCTAGTTTGAGTTAGAATAGAACTTACTCTAGTCTGTGATTTTGTTTTTCACTTCAGCCTCTTCTAAGTAACTGCACTTTCTGAAGTTAATGGCATATTATTGCCTGCAGTGCCTGCATCTAGATGCTATAAAGCTTTATCTTTACAGTTACTACCATTACTACTTTCTGCATTAGTATGCAGAAAGGCTCTTGCTTATACTCTCTCCTATGGAGACCAGCATCACTGCTAAATCTTGCATATCATATTGAGGGTGCAGTAAATAAGATGCTGCACCTGCAAGAAGGAGTGGAGGGGACAGGTGACCCTAAACTTGCCAGCAAGGCATTCCATTCTATATACATCATACTCAGTACAAAGTCACAGGGATCGAGGTCTCTTCTTCAACGGCCAGCATGGCTACATATGGATTGTCTAGCTTATTTTTTGGTAATGTCTTGTGGATGCTCCTGGGAGAGTTGTTAAAGTGACCCAGAATTGGAGTGTTTTAAGGCCCTATCTATGAAAAAAAGACCCACGTGGAGTTTTGTAGATGGTTGTCTGTAAGCCATTGACCAAACAGGGCAGTACCGCATCATCCAGAGAACTGAAATCTCAGGTGATGTTTTAAATCCTTCAATAAATACTATGCCCTGAGTCTCAATTCAAACCACTGCGCAGCTGCCTGAAAAAGCAAAATAAAGAGAAGCTGTGGGGTTTCTATGTCAGTTTCAGCTGACAATCTTATATATCCAGACGATCATAAGTTTACCAAAAAGGAAGTAAAAAGCATATCAAAGTGAAAGCAATACAAGAGAAAGGAGAGGGAGTAACTGCATTTATAAACTCCAAATGCCTAGCAGAGCCCAGATAAGTGATACCTACCAATAGGTATCAAATGGATACAAAGGTGAAGTAAAATGCAGAGGATCACCCTTCAGAAAGCATATGAAGGAAGAATAATACAATCTCAACCACTCTGCAGTTTTAGAGAACTGCTCTCTCCATTAGCCACCATGTCACTACAGAGACATTACAGCCCTGCTGGCCCTGCTTGCAATGAGTTGTGTAAATTAAAACTGCTGTGTCATTGCTTTCTTCTCTCAGGCAACCAGCACCAGAACAAGAGGACACAGTCTCAAGCTGCACCAGGGGAAGTTTAGGCTTGAGGTGAGGAGAAAGTTCTTCACCGAGAGAGTCATTCAGTACTGGAATGGTGTCCCAGGTTGAGAACTATAGGGTTAAAATAGTCCTCTAGGGACTTGAAGATTTTGTTATTCAATCCCACAATTCTGTTATCTCTTCATAAGCTCAGGGCAAGGCCAGCTTGTTCTCCTTTCCCCCCCCTCCAGCCTTGCGTTGGGCAGGAGCTGTGTTATCGGGATAAACATGTAAGGATAGGCCTGGTTGGGGCCTCCAGAGACTGTGCTTAGGCCTCTTGGATGGCAGAGGTATGGGGGGGGAGGATTGGAGCACTGGGGATAATAGATTTAGTTTTGGGTTGGGGGAAAATTCAGGGGGATTTGCTTATGGATTCTGTCTCTGCTTTGTAATCTCTATCTGTATCTCTCTTTCCAAACATAATTCTGTTTTTTTTCTCCAATTCGTTTGAGAGCTTCACTCTGTCGGCTCTTTAAACCCACGACAAATGGGCTGCCCAGGGAGGTGGTGGAGTCACCGTCCCTGGAGGTGTTCAAGGCGGGTTTGGACGTGGCACTTGGTGCATGGTCTAGTCTCGAGGTCTGTGGTAATGGGTTGGACTTGATGATCTTTGAGGTCTCTTCCAACCTTGCTTATACTCTGATACTGTGATTTCATAATCAGCATGGTACTTTTCGAAAGTTTAACGTGAGAACGTGTGCAACATCAATTTCTGATTCATTAAAGCCACTAGGCTAATTAGAGCAATATATATGCAAATGTAATTAGAGAGGACATGCCTGCAAATCGTATAAAATTAATCTTGATAAATATTTTGCTAATTCCATGACATGAGTGACATTTGATCAGGAAGCAATTGCTTAGACCTGCTTTTAATTGAAATGCCACAAACATTTGAATAGGAATGTCCTGATTGTGTATAAGTTCTGCTCTCAAGGGAAAGAGGATGAGTGCTAAGTTTAGTTGTTCTTTTAAAATAAGGCTGATTAGAAATTATTATTATTAAATGTGCACAGTTTGACAGTGATTTTGAAGATTTCCAGTGGCACCCAGTTGCTAGCAGTTCTAAGAGACAGACCATACACTGTCTCTGTTTGACTGGACAGTAAGTAGAGAGCTCTGTGTGACGATAAAATAAACAGGATATGACAGCCTAAAGCTATTTATAACTATAATGCTTAATTATATGAGAGAGAAACAAGGCAAGAACTTGTTTGCTCAGTGTTGTAAAGTACTGGTTTTTTGCCTTTATACCAAACAAGTTAGAAAAACAAAATTTTAAACTGTTCACAGCCTTTGGCAAAAATGAAGTTCACAACTGTGATGTTTTATGAAGAGTTCTGATAAAGTTTTACCCTTTAAAAAATGAAAATCTATCTATGAAGAGCAACTCTCTTCAAAAATATTGAGGTGCGCTCTTTCCCAAGCTGCCCTTTTTGTGTTTGAAAACAGATATGCTGCTATAAAAAAGTTGCCTACTTAGTTGTGCATGCCATTTTGTAATTATAATCTCTTTCTTAGGCAAGGTACTTCCTAACAGTGCAGCTGTTTCCCTAATGGTGAAAGCTGCAGTTGCAATGTCAGTATCCCAAAGAAAATCACCCAGGGACCTGCTGGTAAGGTCTTGCCCACAAAACTGGGAGCTCTTTGAGGAGAGCTGTGCATTGCTTTATAGTAGGACTGCAGAAAAGGTGATGAGAAGCCACAAAATGATGAGATATACCTGCAAAAACTTTTCAACATTTTTTTTTCTGATCTGTTGTTTGGAATCTTCTTACCATAAAAATCCATGTTCCAGGTTGGACTGATGTCAAAAAGGAAGCAATTTTGTTCCTTAAGGGACACTTTGAGCCAGTTGAATCATATGTAATTGTTCTTGAGCTGAGGGTTTTTTCCATCTTTTCTCTATTTTCCTCTCAACTTGTCCTGTCCTGGTGGCATGCCAATGACATGATTCTCTAATTTTAGTGGAAGTAACTCTTTGCCTGGAGGTGGTCTCAATAAAGTGCAGTTTGGATGGAGGACTTCAACATAGTCCTACCAGAAGATCAGGCTCCCGAATATAATGTGAATCCACTGAGGTCGTGACAGCTCTGTACACTGTATATACAGTGCAGACTGGTTACACACTAATTTTTTTTTTCAGAGTTACCAAAAATTAAGAGTTAAAATAAGATATTGATATGTTTGTTTTGGGTACAGAACAGTGTAAGGCTCTTGTACTGCAAGGTGGCAAGTTGCAGGATTTATTTATTTTGCGTGGGGTTTTTTTGGTTTTTTTTTTGGGGGGGGGGGGGGGGGGGGGGGTTGCTTGTTTGTTTTTGTTTTTTTAATTGTTACAGAGATACCTAGTGTGGTGAAGGGCCCAAATTATATTTGGGACACATATCCCGGATATCCACTTGGGCACCCATCTTGGGNGTCGCAGGACTCTCGAGTTGTATTAATTTCCAAAAATGTTTATAAAATTCATTTAAATTAATTTCATTAAACGTATATACATTCTGCAACGATAGTTTTACCAACCACATAGTAGAATCTGTGTGTGGTAATTGTAAATACGTTTGGGGAAATTTTTTTTTATTAATAAAAATATTTAATATTTTTATATCAGCCTCATTACAACTTACTTATAACCCAGATTCAAAAACCCCCTACCACGACACCTAGCTGACCTTCATTGAAATTAATTTTTTTTCCCCACAAATGCTGTGTGACTTAGACATTTTTTTTCTGCAAATTTTAACCAAGTTCTGTATTTAAAAAAAAGGGACCATGTGAAAATTCTACAAAACTTCTAAAGGAAATTGTCATTTAAGAATATCAGAGTGGAAAAATTAATGCCAGGGCACACAAAACCAAGGAAATATTTTATGGAAGCTAATATTTCTTCAGCTATGGAGAGGAAAAAAAGCAACCCAAACAGTTTCATTGGTTTTGTGCTGGAATGGGCAGTGCTCGCTGATATCTGTGCTGAAAACACAATAGCAGGTGGTATAGAAAGCAGAATTTATGAAAACATTGCAAAAAAAAAAATACTGTAAATTGTGGTATTTTGGCATTCTGGGCTTCAGTCTGTCAGTTAAATTGAAGTCACGAAATATTTGAGTAAACTAAAAATTGAGTTGCTCGTTTATCTTCAGTCTCAGAGAATATTCGAATTGTGCGGCCATTCCAACTCTAGAGTGAGTTAATAAAAATGACGCACAGTGCTGAATATTAATTTTTGGCTAACAAGTTGTAATGCTTGCTTCTGTGCTTCGGGGATTGTTTCTTCTTTTAATGTAATTAGCATTTTTATGCTGAAGGAGGCACGTTTTCACCAGAGTCATAAATTATTAACCAATGCTAGAAGAATCTGAAGTACGCATGTACGCGTTTCTTTACGTTTCTTCAGGCAATTAATTTTTAATTTAACTGTCTCATATATTGGCAGTAACTTTTAGCACAGTAAGGTCGTTTTATCCATTTCATTGTCATTTACTAAATCAACTGTAGGCTACATAGACAAGCAAGTGCTTTTCAAGCCAAGCTGTTAAACCAACTTATTTTATATTTCTGTACGCTTTCCAGAAAATAAGCACAAAATGGAGTGATAAACCTGACTCAGAATAAATCATGGTAAAATGAGGAAGCAGAATATATTGAAAGATTATTTAATAGACTTCCCAAGCATCAGTCTTGGAACCAATCTTGTTTAATGATTTCGGTAATAGCTTTGGCAGAAAAAAAGTGTAGTGTTCTGTCAAAATTTAGTAAAGATTCAAAGTTAGGTGGCATCATCATCAGAGGAGACAAATTGAATTGCTGGGCAGAAAGTGTGCAATTACTTCAAGGGTGGAATGCCTGCTTGCCTCCTCGGCCTCCCTGCCTGCTTGCCTCCTCGGCCTCCCTGCCTGCTTGCCACCTCGGCCTCCCTGACAGCTTACTTCCCCNCTTGCCTCCTCGGCCTCCCTGCCTGCTTGCCTCCTCGGCCTCCCTGCCTGCTTGCCTCCTCGGCCTCCCTGCCTGCTTGCCTCCTCGGCCTCCCTGCCTGCTTGCCTCCTCGGCCTCCCTGCCTGCTTGCCTCCTCGGCCTCCCTGCCTGCTTGCCTCCTCGGCCTCCCTGCCTGCTTGCCTCCTCGGCCTCCCTGCCTGCTTGCCTCCTCGGCCTCCCTGCCTGTTTCTAACAGTTCACACCCTGAAAATACAATATACTTGAACAAACCAAAGGTGTATTCCACATTAGTCTATCTGCCTATCCCCTTCAGGGAAGAAATAGTATGAATTGTAAATTAATCCAGATATTTTATACTATCCACGTATTCGATGCTAATCATTAAGTATGTATTATTACAGTTGAGAAATGAATTTGACACTTATTTTGAACATTTTACATCACAGAGGTTCCAATTTCCTTTATATTACATTAAGTGCATATTAGATGCTAGTGGAACATTATAATTTAGTAGTTAACTCCTTAGAATTGTGAGAAAAGAAGTGTCCTGGCATGCTTTGACTTTGGGATGACTATTTTTTTTTATACTTTCTTTGATCACTTTCCTTTCTGAAAATCATTTAGCATTTCATGATTTCAGTATATGTAAATTGAAGAAGTATAAAATCATAAATTCTGTTGTTTCTGAAAATATGTACTTAAAACAAATTAATTCTGTATTGGATGATAAAAATACTCCATTCTTTTGCCTTCAAAAATGATGTTTTATTGATATTCTAATATTATAGATAATTTTCAATGTGCATTTTTCAATAATATATAATACCTTTCCTTTTGTTTAATGAGCACTGTTATTCCTCTTTACAAATGCAAATACATAGCTTAATATTTTGGTTATTTTTGAAAGGAATAAATCTCTTCTTTGTCAGTGCAAACATTCTATATGTGGTATTTTCAGATATGGAAAACTGGAGCATTAAGCAGTGGAACAGTCACAAGTGGGGGCTTACAGACATTAACATCTGCTGAGTTATTTGCATGCTATGGAAATATACTGCAGAGTGCAATGAAAAATAATTGCACATTAATGGAAGAGATCCAGATTGAGTCTGTTTAATATATTTCAGTGCTATGATTTGCACAAAACTTGAATGCTGGAAAGTCTTCATACATCATCATTTTCACATCAGTGAAAGCAGTTGCAGCCCATGTTGACTTTACTTGCTGTTCCTCAAGCATTGTTATAGATGGCTTTCAGAGATGATTGAAATGTTGTAGCTTGACATGGCAATCCAAAGGAAGGCCAATGACAAGGGGAAAGGTGAAAGTCTTCTAGAAACTAGATGCATGCCTAAGCACATTCTACTTGGACAGAATAAAGAGAAAAGTATCTATGCCATAACTAAGCCCCTTTCCCTGTTACATAGGGCAGAAACTGTGTTGTCCAAGCCTTTCCTTGTCTTCTTTCTTCTCCAGTGCCACAGTGTCTTCCTCACTCTATAAGGCTGAAATAGAGATTTTGTTTTTTTCCTTCTTTTTAAAGCTTTTGTTCACAACAGGTCCACCATGGGTAGAGAAGTGAGTAGAGAGTAGCAAACTGGAGAACTATGGCTATATCATCTTTTTCTGTGTTGAACCATTTACCTACCTGACAAATATTTACACGTTTATAAATATACTGCTTGCATATATGTAGAATTTAAAAAAGACTTTTACTCTCAAGGCCATTGGCATATGTTTCTGCTTTTGCTTTACCAGCTTGCTAAAATCAAATGTTTTACTTTAAAACACTTGATTTTGTAAATAAATAAGATTTGATCAGTGGATGAGTTGAGTTACGTTATTCCCTTTGGACTTGCTGTATATCTAGTCTATAAACAATGAAAACTAGGATTTAATTAACATCAGCCTAAAGGAAATGTTTTCATGTGATCAGCTACGTAATGTTCTAAAAGTGGTTGCTTTTTCATCAACTACAAACAGACACAGGGACATCTATAATGGTTTAGTGAATCAATTCATTTTCTTAGCTTACCATAAAACAAGTAAAAGCATAGGGAAATGTTTTAATGTATCTTACCTTGTTGTACTTACAGCTTTCACAACAAAAACTTCTGTTAGTGTGAATGGGTCAAGAATTCACTTTATTTGTCTTTATTTCTAGCATTTTGTTAAAGGGTCTCCAGGCATTATGCAATAAATGCCAAATGTTCATCATGGTCTGAGACATTATTTAATGAGAATATAAGGGATAAATACTGCCAGTCCAAGGAACACGTCTTTATCAATCACAAGATAGGAAAAACTGATAATTTTTTTTTCCAGCTAACTCAGTTGCCCTGCTTTCCTTGCAGGCCTTGGTCTCCTGAATACCAGAACCTCATGTTTCATCTATTACCAGTGCTTGGTTTGTGAGCTCAAGAAGTCTTATCTGAAATAAAAATACAAGCTGTATTTAAACTTTTGTTACCATAAAGTTTTGATTCCATAAAATAGATACAAATTATTTAATTAGTCTTACTAAAATTGTGACATTTTTTACAACCTTTTCTAATGTTCAGTTACTCAATGAAATACGCTATTTATGGATCAAAAACTTTTTGATGATTTGTAGACAATGGAAAGTCTCATTCGTAGTTTGAAGTCTCTTTTTTCAGTATATAATTGGCTTTTAATCTAGAGATAAATGGTGTGGCGGGGCACACCCAAGTCCCTGCCCCACTGGCAGTTTGAATGGGGTGTGAAACTGCTCTGCTCCCCCCCATCTCTGGTTTGGAATGTCAAGTACCTTACTCCACCCCCGCAGGCTTGAACGGGGGAGAGCAAATGGCCCCAGCATATATATATGGTAATGGGACACATTATCTGGGAGACTTGGGGGGACTTGGAGCAGACTGCCGGAGACTGCTACGGGAGACTTTGAGAGGGCTNTTTGTAAGTCCGGCAAAGTTATTTTTTTATTTAAACCTTTCCAAGCTTCCTGATTTTCCTGAATTACAAAATTCCCTGTAAGCATCCTTGTGAAAGACTTTTCCAGAACGAATTTCTGAACCCTAACTAATATTTTGCATACAATTGTGGGCGGGGCTTTCCGGAAATAAAATAACTGCATATTTTGTAATTCCTGCCTTGTGAAATCCCACAACTGAGTCAAATGGATCACCAAAACTGATAGACATTTCTTTTCTCAGTATTTTTCACTGTTGTCAGTTGTGTCCAATATTGTAAATCAGAAGAATCCAATCATAAGAATACTGTTTTAATTCAGCCTTGATCCCAAAACAGCAATAGATTTTAAGAGTTGTGTTATCAGTAGGATATCAGAGAACTGAATTTTTTTGCTATCTTGGAGATATGCAGCTGAATTCCTAACACAATGTGCGCTTAAATGCTTCTATAGGGTTTTTTCCAACATCTATAAAGATTCTCCATGCCAGCTAGAATCATTGCAACTCTTAGCCACAACTCTTTAACAGCAATCTGAAAGTACAGCTGAAGCATACAGGTGTTGAAGTATGAGAACATGGGCCATGTGGCCTTTGCATGTCTATTTTGCATGCTTGAATTGGTTTGTCGAGATCCTGAGCACTGTTTCCAAAGGTTTCTTACGCAAGACAAAACCATAAGATCGCTGCAAATCACTGAAAAGTTTTGTGCTCTCTTTAATGTTAAGCTGTAATATAAAATGCATATGCTTACTAATATGTATACTGTCTCCTGCTGGATGGGTTCAGAATATGTCCTCCCGTTTTGTTGGCTCTGATGTTCCTCAAATGGGATTAACTCACAGGGCTTAGCTGACACAACAGACACGTCACTGCTTCTGGTGTGCAGACATGCACAACCCAGCTGTGGCCCTGCTGTTGTGGAAATGCAGAGAAAGCTACAGCTTGCAATCTAAGAAAGACAGTGAGCAGTGCCTGCTGCATCTCCTCTGGCACTACTTCCAGAGTTTGTGGACTGTGTATTTGGCATACTTTGTATTATGAAGTGCTTTCCTGCTCTTCGTACTCAGTGACAATGTCATTCTTGCAGCAATGACATTCATTTCAAAGCCTTTTCATGGTCAAAGTATTTAAAATGGGAAGAAAAAAACCCACCTTTGCCTCTGGAAGGCAAAATTGAGTCTCTTAACACTTAACATGAGATTTAAAATCTCCAACGATTGTTTTTAACTGTGATGAGAGAAACTTTAGGCCTGTAGTTGTCTGCTCTTTTTAAAAATTCCTTAACACTTCTTGTATGGAAGGGAGGAAGTTTGATATTTTAGAAACTGTCAGTAGATCTTTTTCCAGACAAGTGTTTTTCTTTCTACACTTTACTAAATTTTTCAGTGCTGTAATGAATTATACACAATGTTGCAGATCACTGAAGTCTGTGGAGAATGGTCTCTTAAAAGGAGATGTGTACCTGTCAAGATCCATGTAATCACCCACACTTTCTGCTGTTTATTGAACTGGAAAGTTGAATCAATAGGCAGAAAATTGCTCAGAACACTAATGAAAACAGTAGAAATATGTTGCATTCATATGTAAAGGTTTTAATTGTTTTCCTGTCAAGCCTCCATGACTAGTACCCAGGCAGTGATGTATAATTAATCAGGAAAATGCTTTTTCAATCCCTATTTGATATCTGTCAGTAATACAAATCGTGCATTTTTCTTAACAGAAAATATGGTGCTGAAAATCTGTGTAAGTTATCATTGAGTACTACTTATAAGAATTTGATATAACTTTGTGTGTGTATGTTGTTTTTCTTGCTGGTGTGTTTGGTGGTTTTTTTTTGTTTTGGTTGGGTTTTTTGTGGTGGGTTTTTGTTTTGGTTTTTTTTTTTTAAACGAGGATATGGTCTACCAAATTTTCCCAAAAAAGGTGAGGAGAAGTAAAATTAAGCTTTCCTAGTTTTCTGGTTTGATGCAATTCTGCATACTTGTGTATATATTTCTGTTTCTTTATAATTCTGAAGCCCTTAGGCATTGTGAACAAAACAACCCCAAACATTTGAGTCTAGTTGAAGAATGAATTCTGTTTCCTCTCAGGCTAGTTTTGATCACCTATATACAGCTCTTAAAGCAAAGTTCTTGTAACTAAAGGAACTAGAGAAACATTCAGACCTTTTCTTCTCTGACCTGTTTTTGAGAACCATGCTAACATTTTGGTGACAAGCCCCAGTCCTATCTTCTGAAGAGTGTGTGAAGCTATGCGTTATTCTATCCTTCTCTTGTACTCTTGTACAGAATACTGCTGTGGTCAGAGCTGCTGTAAGTACTCTCTGTGTGCATTGCAGTAACAGCCAGAGGGTTGCTGGAGATGTTTCGCAGTTCAAATCCAAGCTGCCATGCTATCATGGAAGAGCATGTATTCCATGCAATAATGGAGAAATCAAAGTACCAAGCCCCCAAATCACATAAAGATTTTCTGTGATGGGCACTTGTATAGATTTTTGTGAAGAGCAATGTCTTAGACTGTTACTATTTCTTTTGTCTACTGAGCCAAATAGCTTTTTATCTCATTCCATATCTTGCTCTATTAAGGTTTCGAAGAGATCTGTGTCAGGAAGAATTGTCTGTCACAGCCATCATGTAAGGTCTTGCATTTTGTACAACTTCCAAGAGGTTCAGGATGGCATTTTGTGTTGTATCTACATCTTTCTTTACTAAAATAGTCCTTGGCTTTTAACCATGGCATTGAGTTCTAATTAAATACTAAATTTTTTTAACTCTCTTATTTTTAAGCTTCGCACTTTTTAAGGTCTCCAATTTCTAAGGGCTCTAATTTCAAAGGCTTCACAATTATTTTTAGGGCTCAAATTTTAAATTTTTTCTACTTTTTAAGGGGGGGTCAAATTTTTTTAAGAGCTCAAATTATTTACGAACCAAAATTTTTAAGGTTTCTAAATTTTGTTTGTAAAGCTCAAATTTTTAAGAGACTTCAATTTTTAAGGTTTCCAAAATTTTTTGGGCTCCAATTTTTAAGGTTTCTAATTTTTCTAACTCTCTAATTTTTATGATTTGCACTTTTAAAGGTCTCTTATTTTCAAGGGCTCAAATTTTGAAGGCGTCACAGTTTTTTATGCCTCAAATTCTTAAACTTTTCTGCTTTTTAAGGGATCTCACACTTTTAAGGGATCTCACACTTTTAAGGGATCTCACACTTTTAAGGGATCTCACACTTTTAAGGGATCTCACACTTTTAAGGGATCTCACACTTTTAAGACTTAAATTTTTGGAGCTTCAATTTTTAAGAGACTTCAATTTTTAAGCTCTAAAAAGTGAAGCCCCTAAAAAAATTTTAAGGTTTTAAAACTTGTAGGGCTCAAAGTTTTCCTCTAGACTATGGCTCCCTTTTTGTCCTGGGCTGCAATGAGTAGTTTTCCAATCTTGTGCAGTGCTGATGAGCAACCAGCTGCCTGGTCCCTCACCCTGCTCTTTTGCTCTGTTATGCATTACCAGTCAAGAAATTAATAAAAGGATGCTTTTAGAAGCAATAGAAAAGTAACTAATGTTAGAGGATAACTTGCTGTCATATATTATTTGTCCTGCTTTTGTCCTTAAGCTTTAACATTGGCAGTACTAGCCTATTTACAGTTCATGCTTTCAGCTAAAAAGTTCAATGCTAGTGGGTAGTGATAATACAATAGGCATTCCAGGTTCTGCTGCAATGTGAAAGTTCTCCTTATGTACCTAGCTAATGATACTGGAGTGAAAACCCGGGAAGTTTCCTTTAAATTTTGGAAATGTCCTAGTAATGGGAAAGATTACATAAAGACATGAATATTTTATTTCCTATTCTTGTACCTTTCTGTGTGTAAATTGAAAGTTCAAGGAAGCTGGGAGCTGGTGGAGTGGTGTGTAAGTGGAGATTATTTTATACTTGGTGATGCTCAAAGTCTGCTCTCATGTTGCAAGTAGTTTCTTGTTTACAGTTATCAGCCTCAATGTACTAAATTTATTTATTTTTTATAGTTATTTATATATTTAACTCTAAATTGCAAAAAGAACCATTTAAGTTCCATTAGTGACATTAGATCGGGTGTTCCATGCTCCCTCTGATTACTTTTTAAAATATAAATGTCTTAAAAGCAGGAACATAAAGAACTACAAGACCACATCTATAACAAGAAAATTAAGATTGAAGACAGGCATTATTTCAAGTGCTTTAAGTGTTTTTAAAAAATACAGTTTACCCCATTGTTTGGAACTGCACAGCTACCTCCCCCATTTAGACCACAGGAATGTCTTAAAATATATGAGAGAAGAAAGATACAAGCCATAGAATATGTATTTTTCTCTTTTATTTTATGATATAATTGTATCTTGAGAGCTAATCTTTCCTATGATACTAAAAGTCATCTGTCTTACAACACAGCAGCTAGAATATTAATAGATTGTGGTGCTAACATTTAAAAAGAATTACTGATGTAATTAAAAAAATATTTTTTTTTAAGATTTAATCTTGACAGATGTAGGATAAGAGCAGAAAATTATTTGAATAGCAACAGTTCTGTTACTTTATTTCTGAGATAAGCAGAAAGTACTTTTATGAAGCCGTATATAGGAAAGTAACAACTTACACTGATCTTAATTTTTATATGATTTTTTTCCCACTGGGCCATAAAAATATCATTTTGAGTATTGGAGTTTCATTTAAAATGTCTTTTGAAATTTGCCCATTTGTCTATGTAGCAGTATAAGTTTGATCTCTGAATTTTTGGAGTTACGTTTAGTGCTTTTTCATAACCACTTATTTTTGAGTCGCCTCTCTTGTCTGAAATGCCTTACAGTGTGAAAAACATGGGTGTCTGCCAGCTTGTTCAGAAATATCAAACTTCAAAAAAAAAAAATTTGAGACAACAATATTTCTCCAAACATAGCTAATCCATCAACTGCATAAGCTTTATGCTGATGTCCAGCTGTAAAACTGAGAACATTTCGTGTTTACCAAGTAACATGCAATAGGGTTGATGAGGTTTTTGGTTTGGGTTTTTTTCAGTTGTGTGTGTGTGTTTGTTTTTCCTCTTTATCTTTTTTTTTTCTCTTATGCAGTTCTGAATAGGTTTTGTAAGGTTTTGTGTTACAGGGAAAAGGAAGAGTGAGGTAAAGACAACTGAAGGGAAGTTATCAGGGAAAGACTTTGTGCTGATTTCTGTATGCTGGTTACTCCAGAAAAATATCTTCCTGCTGCATCAGGATCCTTAATTCAAGCTTGTAGTCTGACATCCAAGCATTGACTGTCTGAGGGAGTAGGGGAGAGAGAGAAAGAGAAGGTATGGCATAGATACTGCCTTATTATTAGGCTGTAGGATATCACTTGTTCAAAGACAAAAGAAACACTCCTAACCATCTGGGTGAATCTAAAGCAATCTGTGAGGATGGTAGTATGCAATTAAATGTCCAAGTACCTTTGGAACGCCTAATGTGTTTTGAAACCTCAGTTTGATTTGTTGTTGCTGCTTCTTGCTTGTCAAGCTTATGAACTGGAAACCAGGAAACCAATATGTGTCAATTGTTTGGTGAAGTGTGATATTGTAAACATGCTCTTGTTTCTGAGCAGCCTAATAATATTATGCCTCTGGCATGCAGATATAGAAATTAGAGATGACAAGACTTGTTTTCTTCTGTAGCTGGAAGATTTTTTTGCTTGGTTGTGTTTATTTTTACTGTCTTTAATGGGCTCTTCTTTGGGGAAATTAAAAAAATTAGTGAAGTTCCTTTAGAGAGAGGCAATTCTGCACAGCAAATATTTTAATCTTTACAGTGACCCTCTTTCATTGTACGAGACCAGAGTTCAAGCCTGGCATTTGCATTTGGGCCCTTGGGCTGCCTTTTCAAGCTTCTGACATTTTCCCATGTGTTGTTCCACATGGGAATCGCTGAAGCTGCTCAAAAATAATTTCACAACATGCACAATAATTTTACAAGTAGGATTCCATTTGTTATTTATATCTGCACACATTGCATGACACCAGACACTGATCTTGAGAAATACTTTTGTATACCCACAGAATAAAGGTGATTTTCTACTTACTCACCCTGTTTATTTCAAACAAGTATGCATCAACTCTTAGATTAGCAAGGATATACCTAAAACTGGATGCTTGCCTTTGAGTATTACCTACCTTGTACTTCTGTCATTATGCATTCGATTCCTTGCATTTTTATTTGTTTCTTTTATTGGTTTCATGTCTTTTTTGTGTTGCCTGTTGTAATTTACTAGTTCTCATAGAACAAGTTCTCATTGAAATGTACATTGAATATCTTATCAAGACTTGATGAAGACTTTTTTTTTTTAATTCTCAGCTGTGTTTTGGACAGGAATTTATGACTTAAATAGTAAATAGACTGATCATGGCTGACTTGACCTAGTCAATTTCCTGTTGCTTTAATAATTTGCAGAATTAGTTGAGCAATATTTGAATGCATTCAAGACAAAGAGATGAACAGTTAATAAAAGTGAATGAAATATGTATGTTCTTAGAAGTAAAGGGAGATAAGGACAATCTTTCTTGTAAAAAAAAAAAAAAATCATTGTTACTGATGGAAAATAGTGTTGGAGAACACCTGCATATATTAGGAGATGGTCTGTTAGCTGATCTCATCTTTCATTTCTATTTCACGGTCTGTGAATGACAGTGTGGCTAATGCCATATGTATAAAACTGGAATTTGATCTATATCAAGCAAGCTCCTCTGTTAATCTACCCTATTACTTATGCTGCTGTTACTCCACAGCAGTTCCAGAGAAGTAGCTTAAAGCCTGCAGATTTACTGAGATACCACTGAACATACTTGTTACCAGTATCAATTTTTTCATAAAAAATAAGCTGTCTACAGGTCCATAAAATCCACATGAGTTTTATTAATCTTGAGTCAACAGTGAAGAAGAGCAATTCCTATTGTTTCTGGCATTTCTTCCTGTAAACTGAAATGATGCTGCATAATGTAGCTTTTCAGTTGTTGCTGTTACATTCATTGTTGTGCTACCTCCAGAGTAATGTAGTGTATGAGTGACACCATGTCTAATGGTTCTCATAATTGCAATTTCTGAATTTGCAACTATTAATCTTGCAGGATATTAGCATTTATTGCTCTCTACAACTACCTGATTGAAGTGAGGAGGGGATCAGCTTCTTCTCCTTGGTCTCAAGAGACAGGACTAGAGAGAATTGTTTCAAGCTGTACCAGGGGAGTTTCAGGCTAGATGTTAGGAAATATTTCTTCACAGAAACATCCTGCTAACGTAATGAATGTTGGTCGTCAGGTGCAAAGCCCAGATTTGCTCATATTTTCATGCAGCATGATTTGGAATCACAGGTGTGTAAACCTTGAAATGATGTATTTAAGAGCTTGGTATCCTGAGTGTGAGCGATGACTATCACATTAGAAGAGAGAGGTGACATCCAGGTGATGTAGGTTAGGGAGTTACCTGCCTCCCCACACTTTGTAAAACTCAAAAGNTTGTTTTCCTTTCACAGCCTGTAATATAATTTTCTCTATTAAAATATTCCAATTAGCTCAAACCAGCACACCAGGTTAGCTGCTGTCTTTCACATGGCATTTTTATTCACGCATCTCTGCGACACAAAACCTTCTTTCCATTACCGGCATTTTTTTCCCCTGCAACATTATGGATGACTGTGATTGTGTTAAACACATGTGAATAAATGCAAAGCATCCTCAGTAAAGACTGAGAGCCCACATTTGTATAGATTCAGTGGAGCTTTTTTTAACCAGGAGGCAGCACTGTTCCTGGAATTGAAAAGGTGGCATTTGAAGAGGTTTAATTCTGCCAACTTCAGATGCTATCTAATATGGGTTTAATCAAGAAAAATATTATTAAATCACTTTAATAATGATGATGAGTCTGATTAAAGCTTCAGTCACTTTGAATCACACCAGAACAGATTATGGTCAGCTTCCATTAAATAAAACCTGAATTTAAAGTTTTTAGCAATTACGAAGGCTTTGGAGGAGAAGCCATAGTCATGGATGACTAAATAAGGCAAAATAGGATTTTGTATGCACTATTCTGGAGTAAAATTCTAAATGATACTGAATAAGTATTAAATTCAAGGCCAAATTGAAGGCTTCAGGATGGTTATTTTGGGAAAAAATAAGGGGAAATTTCCTCCTGAAGTCAGTCATGAATTAGAAGTGATGAGAAAAATATACATAAACTGAAAATGGAAACTGGGATCATCCACACTGCACATTTATCTTTACTGAATCCTTGCAATAATTACCCTAGGTTTTACATTCTCTTGGGATCTAACCTATAGATAATACAGTTGTTGGCAACAGGTAAAACTGGAAGGTTAGCAGCATTTTAAATGGGAAAATATTAAACAGAACAACACTCCTGCTGTACCTATTTTTATTTTACACCTGATTAATTATTTTACAATATGAAGATTCAATGCGCAAAAGAATTTAAAGAGGAAAAATACTGAACACTCTCTTAAGAAAACCTCTCTTTTGGGGCCAAACGACAGCTCAAGTTTTTGGTCCCACTTTGAGAATTAGCTGGGATTTAGAACAGAGGTAAAAGCTAGTGGTTTGTTCATTAGGGAAATAATTAATTGACATTTATATGATTATATTTCAGCTAAATCAAAGTTACTGTTTCAGACTCTGCAAAGTTGGAATGAGATTGATGCATTGTATTGCATTTGCTTCCCTTTGGAAACATATTTTTAGCAATTAATAAGCTTCTGAAATCTCATTTCTCCCCACCCTAAATACTGTGGCAGAAATCGTGCTGCTTCAGTGAGTATGGAATAGAGTCATCTGGGGAAAGGAGACCTGGAACTTCTATTTCCTAAATGACTGCTGGAATGAGTTTTCAAAGAAAAACTTTGCAAAATTTCCAACTTCTGGATAGTCAAAGATATGGGAATCAGATACTTAGCTGTAGTGGGTTAATGATCTTCCTCCCTGCCCTGACCCTGGCAGATGAAATTTACCAGACCAGCTCAGATAGATGACTGAGAAGTAAAATGAAACCGTTTTTACAGCAAAGCAAAATTTACGAGTGTATATATACACAATCTGTTTACAAATGTTTACAGCTATATATATATTTTAGAAATAATACAGAAATCCAAATTCCCTCCCCAACGAAGAAAAGAAGCCCAGAAGGGGCTCAACACTACCCCCTCTCACTCCAGACAGAAAACAATCAGCAAAACTTACTTGTTATCTGTTAGCCAAGGTTAGTAGAAGACATTAGAGAGAGAATTGAAGAGTTCCAACACTCAGAAGCAAAAGAGAGACACATTGTTTATACTTTGGCTTTTTATCCCTTTTAGCAAACCAATAAATGGTGCAGACTTTATTTTCTTTTTACAACCAATGATCTAATTTCTCTCATTAGAATATCTCAGTTAGTCTCAAGCCAGCACATTAGCACTGATGCTTACTTGCACAAAAACTCATATTTATGTGAAGTAATTGCAGAATTCTGTCTGACATTTCAAATGCCTAAATGTTATAACTGGTTTCAGTGTTGGTGGTCAGTAAATACTACTTGCTCTGTGAAATGACCGGGCTTGCTTGTCCTGTATATCATATACAGAGTACTGGTTCTTTCAGTGATGGCAAAGAAGATTGAGACCACAAAGAAAGAAAAGAGAGTCTGCAAAGCAGTTGCTGTCCATAAGTCTCCCAGAGAGCCCTGATAAGCATTTGATAGGTTTGGGGTTTTTTTTCTCCACTTCAGTGGATGATAATGTCCTTCTGAGACCAAAATGAAGACCAGATGGGTATGCTCATAAACTATTTTCCTAGAGTAAAGGTGTGTGTAGTCAATGAAATTATTGAATTACACTTTTCTTATTTTTCTAGCCATTTCAGTAGGGTGAAAGCTCTATTGATAACCTGGCTTATGTTCTTCTGTCTTTCCTCCTTTTTCTGTGGATGAAATATGACAATTATTTGTTTCAAGTTTGATCTCTTTAGCTCATTGGTTTTACTGTTGAAACAACAATGAATTCGTTATGGCTCATAAAATCTCTAAGGAGTCTTCACAGCTGGAGAGGTTTCAAGTACAACGAAAACTTATCTCACAGAAGGCATCCTTACAACATAAAATTTCCACTAAAAGCTTCAGAACAGCTTTTTCTCTTACAGCAGCATTGTTTCAGGTGCATGGTATGCAAGTCTCAAGGTACTGCTTCTAGTGACCACATCAGGAATAGATGAGTGGTAGAATAAGTGGCTATATAAAACTTCCAGATTATGGAATAAGAACCATTAAGAAAAAGAGTTCAATAGAGGCTCCCATCTTTTGGTATTTCCTTCAAGATTTTGATTGTCTGTCAACTTGTTCCTCAGCCATTGCAAAACCACTCTCCTACACTGGATTAGTATTTTGAGACCATTTTTGTCAGTGTATTAGGAGGAAATATCTCACAAACTTCTGTTTGGCCATAAAATCAGAGATATAAGTGAGACCTCTTAGTAGCAAAACGGACTTATGCAATATCACATGTTCCATGCAGAAGTAGATTTCAGTCTTAACTGTTACTTGAGACTCTTTTTTTTTTTTTTCTCTATTATGTTCAGACTGCAGATGAAGTAAGCCCTTGACAGAGGACTGAGCAAAACACTTTCAATAAGCCAATATCTACTTCTGACCTGAGGTTTTGGGACCACAGGTTTTGTAACTGTCAAACTCTGCTCTTCAAAAGCACAGAAATTTCAGCTGAAGTTTTTCATCAGATTTCCTAAATCACCTCTTTGATCACAAAGCTTCGTTTACCCTTTGGTACTTTCTGACTGCAGTTCTCGGCTTGGGAGAAGCCTTTCAAACATCGCTGAGTAACTATCTAAAGATATTGCCTGGTATAGTCCACAAACCTGCTTTTAAAACATCTGGTAGGGAGATAGTATCAGGAGGTGGACCAATATTTCAGGAAGGCCATCTGGGATATAAAGGCAGCCAACAACAGTAAGTCTTAAACATATTGATTCCAGCTCAAAAGAGTGATATGCAAACAGCCTAACACCAAAGACCTATCAATTAAATGCTAGTCCAAAAGGTTCTGCTTATTAGCTGAAATCAAAGCACTTAATAACTGCTTAAAATTTTAGTTATTAATGAGAAGATATGAAAAGCCTTCGGTTTATTGAGATTTTTCTTGAATTTAAATTTTCATCGTTTATATGTAATCTAATTCAAAATAGCCTCCCTATTTTAGAAAGTGTATTAATGCTTCCAGCATCCAACATGTCATAACCTCAGAAATAAGAGCTAATTTTCTTTTCTAAATGCTGAAGTTTCATACTGGTTACGTTGCCATGGTTTCTGTGGACCCTGTGATGAATACAGACATATAGCAATGCATCTCATCCCCTAGATGGTTTTAACTATTGACTTCATACAATTAAATGCATTGTTTCATTTGAGCAACACAAGGTTTGTCCTGTATATGTAGAAAATGAACAGTGGACACTCCTGCCCACACTTTATCTCTAGTTATCTACATGCAAAAATTGTGAGTCAAAAATTAAACTGACCTTCACCATCAGCATTGCTGCAGCTTTATTTTGAAGAAAGAAATTGAGGTAAAGAAGATTGAATAGAACAGGTGAAAAGGGAATATTTGTGCTCTGTTTAGTTAAGCCACACACTAACCTGTAAATTTCATGGCATTTTTATGTAGTCCTCAACCACTAAATGAAAAGGTGATAAAACAAATTAAAAAAAAAAAAAAAAAAAAAAAAAAGAGAGGCAGTTATTGGTAGAACAATAAAGGAGTGAATAACAACTGACTCAGTACATGAGTTGTATAATCTGAGGATAGAAATTTATGTATGGCCACTTACCTCATACACTTTATGCAAGAGCTGCTCCTGGAAGAGATGTGCAGAGAGCAAGGACATGAACTCAAAGCAGCATCCTATCAAGTGGTGAGTTTAGAAAACCGAGGCAGCCCTGAGGTCTCCTTGGTGTTTATGATGGTATCTGTGTGTGTGTATTCTCCTCCTCCAGGAGATCTTTAGGATATGTCCCCCCAGGTTGAGTAGTTGTGCTCTGTATGTTCCCCCTCAGAGGTGTGCAATTGGGAAGTGACCTTATCACTCTACAACTACCTGAAGGGAAGTTGTAGTCAGGTGGGAGTCAGGCTCTTCTCCTAGGCAGCTTGTCACAGGACAGGAGAACATGGTCTGAAGCTGCACCAGGGACAGTTTAGGTTGGATATTAGGGAGCACTTCCTCACAGAAAGGACGATTAGGCACTGGAGTGGACTGCCCAGGGAGATGGTGGAGTCACCATCCTTGGAGATCTTTAAGAAAAGGTTGGGGGTGGCACTTGGTGGCACGGTTTAGCTGATGTCATGGTGTTAAGTTATAGGCTGGACTTTATGATCTCAGAGATTTTTGCCAGCCTCGGTGATTCTGTGATGCCTGCTCTGCTGTCTTCTGCTCTGTGTTTTTCACCTGAGCTGCTGTTCATTACACAGTGGGTGTATAAGTCTGGGTAGCCACAGATGCTCGGACACTGTGCTGTACTCAGCTGCTGATGAATTTGTTTTGCTTTTAGGTACAAATGAGAAGAAAAATGCCTTTCACGTAATCAAGAAATCATCTAGATGATATTCTAGCAAGATTTGAATGTTTTTAAATATTTTTTGTGTGCGTGTGTGCAGTGTATTCTCAGCTCCAGTGTGCAAAACTCATTTTTGAGCGTGGTTTACCAAGTCCTGAAGCAAGAAGCATTCTTTGTGTTTTATTTAGCAGTGTTACCAGCATTGGTTTTATTGTCATTATAGTCATCAGTAAAAACAATGACATGGAATGGGAGAAATATGATAGCAGGTTTGAAATGTGGTCACTTGAACTTAAATTACCATAATCAGCTGGCAGGCAAAAAATAAATTTAAGGAATAACTGCATATAATTTAAAAAACAGTACTAGTGGGATTTGACCTCTTCATATATTATTACTCATGCAGGATTTAGTAAATTAGCAGATAAAAATGTGCTGCTACCCCTTTCCCTGTGAAATTAAAATTTGACCTCTTTTTTTGGTTTAGATACACACACAAATAATTTCATTAAGTTCTATAAAAGGCTAGCTATGAAAGTAAAAAGAAAATAGCTTTGATTCAAGGAAGGGTTATTTAAGATTTAGTAACTACAACTACTGGTATCTATATTAACACTTGTAAAAAAATAACATCCATTTGAGCAGAAGTTACTTTTGCTTGTGTTTAAAATGAGAAAATATTAAAACAATATGTGCAGAAAGAAAGGTCTAAGGAGAGCTCTTTTTTTTTTTAACCAGTTGTTAAGCAAAGAAACATTTGATATTAGTCAGTAGCATAAATTCTGGATGGAAAAAAAAATGTGCATTGCAAAAACATACAGAAGTTGTAGCAATATTTCTAGCAAAAGTTACAGGATCTGGTTGTGATGTGACATTCAAAATCGAAGGGGCATAGTTTACTTGCAGAGAAGAAAAAAGCAAATTCATTAAGAAGGGTGATCTTGTCACAATTACGTTTATTAGCTGTGACACAGTTTCCAGAAGAACAATAAGAAAGAGTAGCTCACAAAATCAGAGTATGGAATGGACTTAATGATTTCCTTTCCACTGTTTGATGATGTTAGTTCCTCAAAGTGTCAGTTCCTCAGAGCAGACCTCTGGCCTGTGCTGAGTCCTGCTTCTTTTCTTTCAGCTATCAGCCAACAGTGCCTCTGTATCCCTCCAGATTGTTTACTTGAGAATTGTCTCCAGGTATTAAACTCTCCCAACATAGAGGTTAGAAGGAAATAATTTCTTTCTCATCCATGTCAAGATAGAGCTCTGTTGGATTTTTTTTTATTTTTTTTTTTAAGGGAGGGCATGCCTCAAAGAAGGACAAGGCACCTGCAAATCTTTTGTAATAGACATCCTAAAGCTGGTTTGAAGGACTGAGTAGAGTAACATCTGACATGTATGCTGGGTCAACATGGCTCTGCTACTCTTATGTTTCTCCTGGAACACTGATGTTTATAGTAGTACTTTAATGAACTATTTATGTGTGTAGTAATAAAATACAATTTAAAGTACGAATTTCTTACATTTCCACTGCAATATCCTTCTGTGCCATAATAAACATTATAAGAGTTGCTATTCCTACAACCACTAGCTGTTCAACTCCAAACTTGTATCTCTGTCAGGGCAATGCAGATGCTGAGTATAATAAACCTTAGTGCATTTACTGATTCTGCCACTTGAACTGCCCTGATGCTGTGAGTCCACTGCCACACGGCTGTCTCCAAGCCATTCCTATTTTTACAATTGAGCTATACGTGTGTGTGTGTGTGTTATAGTTTATTTTATGATTTGGCATTTTTCCTTCTCAGTTTTATCTCCAAACTCTCATAATCTCCCTTTCAGGAAATGTTCTTCCTGTTCACTCATTCTCTTCAGTTAATGCACTGGGCAAAGGCATTGTAGATGTAGTCCTAATTTCTGCTATAAATACACTACTTTTCTAAATATTACTTTACTAGAAGGAGTGTGGTCTACAGGCCACAGTATCCTTAGTGTTTTGTTAATTAAATTTGACTTACAAAAAATGTATTTTGAATAGCCATTAACAACAGGATACATCTGCATGAACTTTCAAAGTTGTAATTTTCATGTTACTTTGGTGTAAGCTCAGCCTTTTGGGAGTTGCGCCTAGATGAGAACATGGAAAGCACATTATGAGTATCTGGGCTCTGCTACAGATCCTACCACTTAATTACCTCGGATAGGCCATTTTAGACATTAGACAAATGTAAAGGTTTTAGGAGCTTCAAGAAACAGAGCTTTTAAAAGGCTTAGCTGAGAGTAAAAGAGGTTGGAAAAAATGAGTGAAAAGACAAAGTAGCAAAATGTGAAACAAATGACAGATGAGAGTTTTTAATATGAAAGTAACAGGGGTTTATTTCTCTTTGATATGGTACTTGAACAACTTAGAGGAAGGAGAATTACACTTTAGCTTTACCTTATTAAAGTTTTCTCAAATACCCAAAAGTGTGAGCAGGGCACTAGCATTCAGTTGCATTTGGAATATATTCCTTTATAATTTTATAAGGGAGAGTGATAAGGTGTTACAAAGACAACCAAAACCTCTTGAAATTGAGTGTATGAATTTAAGGCCTTTCCAGAAATTAAAGAAACAAAAGGCAAACCTTGTGGCTCACGCTGGCATCTAAGCAAAGGACAGGCAGGTCATGAAATAAATCATCCAGACTTTGAAGTTCTAAGATTTCCCTTTTGCCTCTAAATGTTTCAGATATCTTTGGCAAGATGTTCTCTGCCTCAGCCTTTGGGAAGTTAATCCAACTGAATGCTTATAACTGGTAAGGGAAAGGTGTGTCTGAACTGTATAATTTATAAGCAGCCTCATGAAGATGACAAATCTTTGCATTTTAGGCATCATTTGTCTCTGTCCTGTCTGTAATCTCTGATTATGAGACTGTTCCAACCTCTACAGGTATTTGCTGGTAACAGCAAAGCATATTAGTATTTGGAAAGTTGGAGCTGTGAACTGTCATAGAATTCTTTCCTATATATGGTCAAATTGTCATACATTGACTATACAGCTGAAGAATGTTTTCTTTTACTGCTGTTTTCNCAGCCTCATTGCCCTTCTCTGGACACGTAAAAGTACCTCAATGTCCTTTTTAAATTGAGGGGCCCAGAACTGGACACAGTACTCAAGGTGTGAAATGATCCTTCCGCAGGTAGGTATCACCTGTGGGTTCTTAACATTGCTTACATCTTCCTCAGAACCACGCACATGTATAAAAGCTGGCTGCAAATAGGTGTGGTTGAGCAAGAATGAAGCTATGCCTGCTTGTAACCTTGCTTTGCGTGGTTCTTCATTTGTTATGGCCTTGCAGTGTAGTCTTGCCTGACAATAGCAGCTGATTAATGGTCAATAATTAAATCTCATGTGTGATCCCTTGAAAAATAGTTTTAACTTTACTGAAATTTTCCTTGGAAGTTTGCAGTGATTTGGTGCATGTCAAAAATATGAACTAAAACATTTTTCTAAAATTGTTTCTCTAAATTGTATTAGCAAAAGAAAAAAAAATATTTAAAAGATATTTGGTTCATAGCTATGTAGTTACAATTCTGAAAGAAAGATTTGTCACATTTATGAAATAGCAATTATCTAGGTGATATTTAAAAAAAAATGCTAAAAATATGAAGAGATAATTATATTAGTCTAATGGTATTTAAAATGCCAATACATTAGAGACTGTTTAAGCAGGTAGGTGGAATTTAATGTCGACCTTCTGACTACAGCATTTAAACTTAAATGAAGCGATAAATACATCACTAATTAGCATTAATGGAACATGATTACAAAATAAACATTTGATTAGTACATTTACATTTCACTGTAATAAACTGCTGAACTAATTAGTAAATAAAGTGCTGCTAATGCCAACTTTTAGATGAGGCTCGTGTTGTATAAAGGGAAGTTGTTTATAGGTAAAGCACTAACAAACCTATAGCCTTACTAGTGGATTTGAAAGTTAAATAGCCTAGTAAATAAACAAATCCTTCAAATATAAATTTCCAACCATCACTTGTATTTTTCTTTTAATGCAACTTTAGTAACAGGTTCAGAAGTCTTCATAAATGTTGAAGCTGAGAGGATGAGTGACTTCCCCAGATCCTTGCCTACCATCTGAGTGATCAGAGATAGGAATTTCATGTTTATGTCTTTCTGATTAATTAGCTGATTATCTGAGTGTCCAGTTCAGTATGGTTTTGGGGAAACCTTTTCCTGTGAATAAAAGGAAGAGCTGGTGAAATGTACTAGTTTAATATCAACATAAATGTTCATGATGGCAATTTTTCCAGTTGATAGACAAGTCTTTGAAAGGTTTAATATGAAGGCTGGAAGAGCAAGAGTGAGATGCTGGATTAGAAAAATGATGCTGAAACATGGACTTGGAGACTCCAAAGGCATCAGTTATTCTTGGAAAACCAAGGTAGATGTATTGCTGTTTTTAAGCTTTACCTTGATTTGTTGTAGTCAATGAGTTTCATTAATTGTTTTGTTTCAGGTACAGCCTTTTGTTGTTGGATTTGCAATTTCATATGGAAGCTGTCTGAGGCTGCAGAGCAGGACAGTCCCAGCTCTGTGAGGAATATTGAAATACTGATTATGTAGTGAAAGGAAAATGAAAATTTCATGCGAGAGAAAGAGTGACTACTAGTACAAACATTTAACATACTTTATCTGGGCACTCAATGAAAAAAAATAGAGAATGTGTTGCTAAACTCAGTGCCTTCCACTTAATACACAAATAGTCGTAGGAAATACAAATCTGTGTGACAGACTTTCAATTTTAACAGTGTTTCCACTAATTATAATTATACTCCTATATAGACCACAGGTTTTTCTAAGATTTTTTTTTTTTTAACCCATTTTATTTCAAAGCATAAGCTCCACAGAGCAGCCCCAGGACTGAGAAGACAAAGGCATTTTTCACTTCTTCAGCCCTACACTGACTGTGCCCAACACATTTCAGGAACAACCCATACATCTTTCAAAAAACAAAAAGTTTTCTTGGAAAGCTTTCTTAATCATTGTAAGGCTTCTTTTATTTCTCTTGGCATAAAAGAGATTCAGGAACTGTAAAAGAAATCTTTGCTGTAGTCATTATTTTCTCACTAGCTCCTAGCACATAATACATTTCAATTCCTTTTTATAAGGCAAACTTGTTTGAGCCTTTTATTTTCACAACAAGATTTTAATCAGTTAACTACAGCAGCTAATTTAATAGGAGAGAGCAGTTCTTCCAAACAGTTTCTTGGGTTCCCAGTGTCATTTGCAGTATAAAGTATAGCTATAAATAGCTCTTTTCGATGGAAAGTCAGCGCTAAGGGACATGATCTTTGTTGCTATGAAGTATGATCTATTCTGTAGTGACTTAAAAGCAGGGACTATGTAATTAGCTGGTATCAAGGATATTTACAGCAGGATTGTTTCTCAGTCTAAGAACTGCTGAGGTTACTGCACTTAGTTACAATCTACAAGCATATAGCTTGTGGATGTAAGACTTTCCATCTTATAATAGGCTTTATAATAGCTGGTAAGTTCCCCATGTGTTTTGAAAATGAAGGCTCTCATGAAGAATGAAGGCTCTCATTTGAAGAAAAACATTAATCTTTGAATCAGTAATTTTCATTTCTCATGTGTTTGGAATTGACAGTACTTCAAATGTACACTAAGTGGAGCTTACAGCCTGTGGCTAATGTAATTTACGGTATCCAGCTGTTCACTCCCA
Source organism: Ramphastos sulfuratus (assembly GCA_013399055.1). NCBI lineage: Eukaryota > Metazoa > Chordata > Aves > Piciformes > Ramphastidae > Ramphastos > Ramphastos sulfuratus. The sequence goes on along the minus strand of WBNM01000049.1, from coordinate 164,477 downwards.
CTCCGTGAGATATTTTTCTGTAGGTGTTGCTCTTCAGACCAGTGCTAAGCATGAATGCTGTAAGTGAATCACATTGTACTACTGCCCTCTTCCTTTTCTACTTCCATTTTTAGTAAGATCATTCAAATGCTTCCCTTCCTTCATCTGAAATTCCCCCATGATTTGGAAACATCGATAGCTATTAATTTAGTGACACTGTTAACTAAATTGACTCAGTGGAATTGATATACCTGTTCCAGCAATGTGTCACTGTTACTTCTACACCTCGGTTGTCGAGGCAGATTTCTTTAATGATAGATTTTGGGTGGTGACACGTGACCTGCTGTGTTGTCAGAGAGTAGTGCCCCATCTGCATAATGGAAGTGTTTTTCTGAGATTTCAAGGTCATAGAGCACAAATACCACAATCCTGCCTGCTGCCAGGTCAGAGCGGGTATGCCACAGAACCTTTATGCATGAAAGATTCGTGATTTTTACTTGGACTGCCACTAGGGTACTTCTGTCATGTTACAGGTGCAGTGGGCATATCAAGGCAGCTCTCTGTGTTTATTTCCCCACACACACTTTTCATTGGAACTGCACTGATTTTCCTAGACTTTCCTTTTGTTCAAGAAAGTAAAGCAATTGCTGATAAATCACTCTCTACCTTCTGTTGTTCCAAAAACAACAATAATGAAGTACTGATGGGAATGTGGTGACAGTGGTGCAATAAACAGAGTTCCTATAATATCTCTCTAGGAAAGATTTTGCTTGCATCTTATTGAAAGGATGGAGAATTTAACAGTTATTCCGATGTGCTCAAGTATTCCTTGGCAGGTAAAACTCTTTTTCTTGTGCATTTGATATCAGGAAAATCTAAAAGCTGTGCCCTTCAATAATTTTGTTTTCCTTTCCTAATTCAGTTTTTCTGTTGGGAGACAATAACTATGGTTGTTGAATACTGTTCTCCTTCATCCTTCTTACGGACACAATTTCTGAACTTTTCTTTAACTTACCGGTGCAATAAAATATTTTGAATTGTAACTTGTGCTGTAAAATCAAGAATAGTGTAGAGAGGAAATATTTTAAATCCCAATTGAGTTATTTGCAGTGGGTACAAACATAATAGCTCTTTATATAGCTTTAAAAAAAAAAAAAAAAGTAAAAATCAGACCCATTGTATATGATCAAAAAGCCGGTGCAGAAGGAGTCATAGTACAGATGACATCTGAAATACAGGTATTTGCTTGTGATCAAAGACTGATTTAGTCATCTTTTAGCAGTGTGACAATAACAGAAGCTGGATCATATCTGGATTAATAACAAGAAAAACCGCTTATTGTGAAGGTCTTAAACAGAGAAAAAAAATTCATCTTCTAGTGCAGACATCAATTGTAATTTGCAGTTTTCATTACATGGGAGCTGTAATGTTTTTAAGAGAAACATTTTTTTGTACAAAAGCATAAACTGATTGCCATTGGTAAGGTTTGCAGCGGCTGAAAATATAGCTCTGCTGAGAGGAATTCAGTTGAATTTTCATGATATAAAATGAATATTCTGATATGAAAAAAATCTGTTAAAGCATAAAGCAGAAAAGAAAAGAAGAATGTGTAGAATCAATGTCAATAGTGAAGTTGACGGATTTATACTCAGTTTAGGATCTCTCATTCCAACTTAGCAAAAAGCATGCACGTGCTTGTTACTGAATGTGTTCAGCATTCAAGTATCCTTTTTATGGGTATTCTGACAACATACATTTTAATAACCACTTTTTAAGTCCAGGAAAATGTGTGTGCATACCTCCTTAAAAAAACAACCCTCATAAAATACTATGCCCACGTTAATTTTAAGGCTATATTTTATGAAGGGATCCATATGTTTTGAACATTCAGTACCTTGTCACTTATAACAAACTCTATGACTAATAAAAGTGCATCTTAGAAATCAAATACAGTGATTTATTAAAGAATTTCCGTTCATGGTTTTTAAGGAATAAACAAAGATAAGTTATTGATGATTTCAGCAGGGAGAACAATGTCAAATACTATGGATTTTTAGTTTCACAGTATCAGGGTATTTTTATTTGCCTTTGTTTAAAATATGTTGGTAAATGCATGTGTAATAATATACATGCAAATAAAGGAAACTACAGCCAGAATTCTGATAGGAACCATCTATTGTCAACAAGGGGTAGAAAAGAATTAATGACAATTAGTCTTCATGTTTTCAGTGTGTAGTACTGAAAGTTTAGCATGTCCAAGCATCACGGCCACTTAATGTTATTAGCAAATGGCAAGTGTTTAATCTGGTTTTAAATACTTCTTTGCTCTATTCCTCACTCGTTGAAGCCAGTGAAAAAGGCCTTGCTGTCAGCAAGAACAGGTTTCCTCCCTCCCTTTATACTTACCATGTGTAACTACCAAATTCTTTTCACCTAATACAACTCCTGCAATTAAAGTTCTACATTGTTAAAACTCAAGCAGTAATAATGTATTAAATATGTTGCTGGATGACTGATGTTCAAAGGCACATACTTGGATATCACCCTGTGCCTTATCACTTTTATATTAATCTTATTTGTCTATTGCTAATTAACCATGTCAACTAATTTAGCAGATATTTAGTTTCTGTATAACTCATACCCCTGCTTTATTAAGATGGAGGTGTTTCATTAACATTTCCTGCTTGATGCAGCCAGCCTAGACAACTGGAGCAGGTTCCCACAGTGTGAAATCTTACATTGTAAAACATTGCAATTGTTAATTTGCATGCTAATTCGTGCCTTCATGACTCAGGTTACATTTCCTTTCTCAGCTTTTGAATGCTGTTGCTTAAAGTTCAAGTGTGGTGGATGCTAGCAAATTAAGAGAAAGATAAGCATCAGCAGTCGCTTGGGCCCTCCATGAGGTAACTTTCCTTTGCCTTGTATACCTGCTGTGCTGCTTAGTCAAAGTAATTTGGATTCTCTGCACTGGAAGATGATTCTTTTTGCTCTTACTGATATTTGTATGTTCTTCTGAATGCAATCTATAGTTAATGAAGGATCACTGGATAAATTTAGAGAAAGCGTTTCCTTTGTTGGTTTGGTTGTTAAAGGTTATCTATGTTATCCTGCACTTGACAAAATAAATGTCTCCCCTCAACATACAACACTAAAATGCTGTAATATTCCTGTATCCTCCAGATATCAAATCTTATTTAGTAATCTTTTTGTTCAGTTATACTTCAGACACAGTTGAATATTTGTCTAAAATTCTCCAGTTATGAAATTTTAGGCAAATTATAAACTTACTGAAATCCAGGAATTCCACAGAAATAGATGAAATATTTTTTTCTTTCTTTTTCTGTTCCTTCTTTAAAATTATAGTAGAAATCAAGTGGCCCACTTTATGAGGGGAAAAAAAAAAAAAAAAAGAAGAGATGGTAGTGATGGTGGTGCAAAAAACCTGCTAGGAATGCAGTTTGAACCATTCTGCTGGCATTTCTCTGAGCTGTTCTCCATTTAGCAGTGGAAAGAACTGTTCTGCATCATAATGACATTTTCTATTAATCACATTTAAAAGTAAGACAGTACCACTATGTATAAGTATGATGAAATGCAGTGCACTTAGAAACTTTAATGTTGAATTTTTCTGAAGCGAAGTGATGAAAAAATAGCATGCAACAGGGTGTTTCATAATTTTAATGTGGAAAGTGTAACCGAGTCCAAGAAATGAAAAAGAATAAAACAGGTGGAATTTAAAAACAACTTTAAAAATATTCTTGCAGATCATGAAAATGACAGCAGTGGACTTAATTGGACATTGGGTTAGCTAACTGAACAGCAACTAGTGAAGGAAGAAGAGTAACGCTTCAGCAAAAGTTGAGCTGGCTATTGTTCGTCCATATGATATTCCAGAGATGAGATAATGATCCAAAGTATGGTATTTTCCATTTAAAGAAGTCCAAGTGCTTTATAAACCTGAGTGAATCACCTATCAATATCACTGTGGACTGAAAACTCATTGTCTCGTTTCACTGCAGAAGCTGATCTGTGAGTGTTCCAACTCCTATACAGCAATAGACAGTTGCTTTGCCCTGAGGGGCTCTAAGTGGCATTGTCAAAGTAAAAAGCTCCACTTTCTGAGTAGCATAGAACAGTGACTGGATTTCGAACTGCTTTACTTTTTTCTTTTTCTTTTTTCCCAGAGAATGGCAAAATAATTTATTTTCTTGGCCTTGCTTCATTTTGTGGATGCTGAAGAGGAAAAAACAAACAAACAGCTAATCCTCAGACTTTTTTTCTCCTTCTCTTCTTAACTTTTCCTTAACTCATAAGTCCTTGGTTTCACCCACACATACACCCTTGATTTAACCAGTATTCATATGTGTGTCTCTTCCTTAGCTGCTCAGCCAGCTGTTGGTGACACATTTCTGTTAGCAAATTTTTGGTTTCTGCAGTTTTCGCTGCCAGATTTTCCTTCCCTTTCTTCAAGCAACTCAAAATTTCCGATGCTTTGGCAGTAAGTAAATCAGCTTGGTGATAAAATATAAATTGCCACTGTAGAGATTTCTTTAAAGGTTAGCTCCTCAGAGGGCATTTAGGCCCCTGCCTTACTAAGACATATTTTCTCTGCACACTTTTGGGACATGCCATTTGTTTCTCAGCTTTCAGTTCTGCACTACTTTCTCACAAAAAACCTACTCACCGTTTATGATTTTCACGTGTTTTTATTGTGAATCTCTCCTCCTTCATCCCTCCTGTTCTACTTTAAGCTGTGGCTAACAATCGTGACATGTGGAAGAAGATCTCTCTTATGGTTATGTGTTGAAGTAGTGAAGAAGAAAGTAATAGGTGCTCAACATCAGGGATTTATTTGAACAGGTTAGACAGAATGTGCAAGCAAGAGGAAGATAACCACTATCATTTTGCAGTCTTTATAACTGTGGATGGGAAATTTCTAGAATGTGTACAGCTGGAGGAAGATGATTAATTCAATTTGTTCAGTAAGTCAAAAGATGCCTTAGATGATGACAGACAGTTCTCGCTGCTTTTAGCAGCACATCTTCCTTTATGTTGGACTTTCCATCAATATATGGAATTCTTAACAACCAATAATCATCTCCAGAGTAGCCACAAGGGAAAGATAGGCTGAGGCTAGAAATTAAATCTAAGCTGCAGACTAGATGATGATTTTTTTTAAACTATATTTTTATAACTGTGCAATTTCACTGTTGATATCCAATTAATTTGACATATTTACATGCAATTTGTTTGACATATTTGCTGCTCAGATGAAAATAACCTCAGCAGCTGATTCTTTCATCATTCAGTAAACTCTCAACCTTTATTAGATGCTTGGAATCTGAGGGGTCATTCAGGTCATAGAATCATAGAATGGTAAGGTTGGAAGGGACCTCAAAGATCATCCAGTTCCAACCCCCTGCCAGAGGCAGGGACACCTCCCACTAGTACAGGTCACTCAAGGCCTCGTCCAACCTGGCCTTGAACACCTCCAGAGAGGAAGCAGCCACAACCTCCCTGGGCAACCCGTTCCAGTGTCTCACCACCCTCACTGTTCTTTACTNCTCTGGATGCCATCCCTGCCCTCTAGCAAGTCGACTGTGCCACACAGCTTGGTGTCATCTGCAAACTTGCTGAGCGTGCACTGATTCTTCTGTCCATGTCACTGGCAAAGATGTTAAACAGCACTGGTCCCAGCACTGACCCCTGAGGGATGCCACTTGTTACTGGTCTCCAGGTGGTCCTAGTTGGTTTGTTGACTAAAAAGGTGAATTGGTTCATTGTTATTTTTGCTCCCTGGTCCACTTTTTAAAATTTGTCCTCACAAAGTTCTAAACCTTCCACTAAAGCTATTTACACTTTAAAATTTATATCTTGCTTTCAAGGTAAGAAATTTATAAGTACAGCCTTCCAGTATTTGACAATACTGAGATTTATGTATCACTTGAGTTGAGCATTGATTCTTCTCTCTTTCTTTTATTTTTATAGCCCAGACTTATAGGAAGTAAAAATGGGTGCAACACAGTTTTCTTTAGTTAAATGCAGACTAAATGGAATTTCTTAGCGGAAAACTCATGTTGGATTTCAAGGAATAGGTTAACAGGAATACATCTTTTGCATATTGAATTGCCATCAAATTGAATCAAGTTAATAATGACTTAGATTTTTATCTATTTCCTGCTGTATACCTATATATGAATTCATACAGATGCCTTTGAATCTCTATATAATCATTTAAATTACAGGTAAAGTTCTAAGGGTTGAGTAAGTTTTGATAATTTGGATGACTTATTCATATTCCAGCATTCTCAAAAATAATATCTCAAGTTAGTTGTCTTTTCTCAAAAAGTGAAAATGTGTCTATACTCTCAAGCACTAAAAGATTCTTTCTGGTGTCCTTAAAAGTGAAAAGGTACTTAAGAATGAGTAAAACAGAGGAAGAAAGAAAAGTCACAGTGTCTTTTCATTGCGAAAAGTGGAAAGCATTAGTGCCTGTATGGTTATTGAATAAGTCACCTAAGCCTGGCTCTTGCTGTGGAGCTGACATATGCAGCATTGGGGAAGGTAAGTACTGGGTGTGTTTATTTAATATAAGTTAAGACAAATTTTATATCGTAGCAAAGTATATGGAAATCAAATAAAATAGGACTGAAGGCAAAGTGTGACCCCTTTGAAAATAACAAAGCTGGACATATCCTCAGAGATAGTTTCAAACCAAATCTCTTCCTTACCTCCTCAGATACACAGCAAAAAGCAGTGGAGAATATCAGTCTGTTTGTTTGTTTGGCTTGTCTGCCACATCTTGATCTAACTTATGTGGAAAGCTAATTGCAACACTTGTAATGACAACACATTTTTTAAGTCAAACATGTCAATTCTATACCTTCAAGAGATGCCACTTCATTAAGAGGCTGATTTTTGTTTCAATCTACACAGATGTAATGGGCTCAGAGGAGGTCCCTGTCAAATGCAGGTTGTTTTTTCCAAGAGCAAAATGTAGCAGTTTTTAAGGCCCAAGATGTAATTTGAATGATCTTTCATTTTTTTGCTTCACATTTAAAATAGCAAAGCAAGCTTTCTGAACTTCCTCTGACTGAGTCTGGAATATTTACTATGGTTTCTGAGCCAGTTGGTCATGTGGAATAGCTCTTTGTTGGTTCTACAGGGGGACTGAGAGTGGAATATTCTGTAGAGTTGTGGAATTTTTGTGGAAAGGGAAGTTTTCTCCTATAAAGAGAATTAGAGAAAGAAATCACAGCCAGGAGTACTGAGAAAACTCAATACTTTTGGAAATTCTTCATAATAAAGAAATTTATTATTTAATGATACTGGATACCTAGTGAGTTAATGCACTAATTTATATAAAATGAAAGTATCATTGACTGAACTGTTATTAAAAATAATGCAGTGAAATTGAGCAGCATCCTGAAGAATACACCTTCCTACTGTGTTAGGTTCTCCTTTAGTTGCTTCAGCTTCTTTCCTGGTATCCTGATTGGGCAAAGTAAACAGAAAGGAGATAAGAACCATGGCTCTTAAGTCACGAGTCAGTCATCCCTGACACAGATCTCTTTCCCCTTCATTTTACTTATTTGTGTCACCAGCCAGTTCAGCTTTGTACCCCGAAAGATGGCAGTAGCAGGTGGGACTTTGGGGCCTGTTTTGTGCATTTGATCTCTTCTAAATCGCACCACCACAGGAGAAGGCAGCATGCTGTCACCACGCTCCACATGTGTCAGACACCAAAGGTGTGAGTATATTTGAGTTTGCCTGAATCTAACTAGCCAGTCAGCTCAAAAATACATTGTAGAGGTGTCATTTTTTTCAGGAAAGAGTTTTGATTTCTTTGCAGTTGCATTCCAGTACTCTGTCTTATACAGATGAGCTGTCTAATAAATGCACAACTAATACTGCAACATCATGCTTAATGTAGGTACCTACATGCTTAATGTAGGTAATGCTATTCTCTGCTTGTAAGGAAAGATTAAAATATCTCTGTATCTCTTTAGAGAATACCTTGAAACTTATGAACTTATAAAATGAGAATATAGTAAAAGTGAAGACAAAACACTTATCAAGAGATAATAGGACCAGGTAGAAGAATAAGGGCCACCTGTCTGTGTACAACTCTAGCTGAGTCCAGCAGAAAGATGTGAAAATAAGCTTCGGGGATGGAGCAAGAGACTTTCATGTATGTGCATGGGTGCTCAGCAAAGAAATGGTTTGGGCTCCATTCATGTAACATATTTGCTACTTACAGGAGTGTATGCATGGAGTTTATTAGAGACTGTTTGCTTCCATGTTGGTTTTGGGTCTGAGTTTGGCTCCCTGGAGGATTCTCTGCAGTGTCCTTTGGTTCAGGTGCATAGGCTGCATTAACACTGGCACTCTTGAGCACTACCCTGTTCTCCAGAAATAGGTTGAGAAGGTTTGTTGGAAGGAAAAAAACCCCAACTGTATAGTCAAAGAAAGATATGAAAGAAATAACATGTCATATTAAAGACGGATTGAGTAGCACTTATGATCAATACTTTTTAACTTTTATGAGTTTTTGTTTAAATCATTTCTTATTGATCCATAAATTACCTTTATCGCTAGCCTTTAGGTAATTGATTTGCTTTATAAAGATTTGAGTTTTCAGTTTGGAACAGCATAAGAAATCTCAGTGTATATGTAAGTCTTTGGTTTATTTTGCATAGCATTATAACTTAAGTCTTCTGTATGCCTTTGTGACTCCTTGCAGTTACTTCCAAGTACAGCTTGATCCCGTATGTTGTTTATGACATACAGCAAAGTGATCAGAATTTTGCAAGGCAAGAAAGCCTTTAAAAGTATTAATTAAGGTAGTAGTTCATTGGTGATGGCCTTGATTTTTGGAAGCAGATACTTAAAAGCATAACTTCCTCTTCTGTTGATTCCTATTTTTTCATAGCAGTGCTTTAATCTAGAGTTCTTTTTGAAATCTTTCACTTGCTGTACATCCTTCTTGGTCTACCTAAGCAGTCTTACCTGTCACAGGACAGTTATAGGCAGCAATACAAATTGGCAGGCTCCCATAATGATCCATTAGAAGAAGAATATGAAAGACAAGTGCAAACTGGCAATAGAGAATGCTAAAGCTATATATCACTGGTAACAATTTAGGGAAAATATCTCTGCCTGGAGCAAATTCTGGTGATTCACTGGTAATTTTCTAGAAACCTTTTAACTCCATTCTCATTTGTAAAGTTAATGGTAGGTTATTTTGCATTGTGACTGAAAAATCTGAAATCTTAGTTATTACTTAAAAATATTGATTTCTTCAAATGGAAATTTACCCATCTATTAAAAATCTTCCTGTCATAAATGATAAAGGCAGTAGTAATAATATCGTTTCCACATATTTTAAAGTACTACATCACTGTAGATGTTGTCTTTGCTTGGGCATGAAAGTCATCTGCTGGTTGGCACATAAAGGAAGGTTTCATTTTAGGCAGCTGCCTTTATGATAGACTTTAAGAGCCAGCATTATTTTATTAAAGAATAAAGGACCTCATTCAAAAGCCTTGGAGGATTTCTGAAGATAAGGGCAACAAAAGAAGGCAGTTGCCCAGAATGGCAGGCTGCTGAGGGCACCAAAATACGCACTCTGGTATTTTACCTGTCCCCAGCTCTGGAGACCCACCTGTGTAACTGCTGTATTTAGGTTGAAGGGGATCTCAAGGGTAGGAGAGAGTGGCTATAGCTTGGGGAGGTTTTATCTTCACAGCCATTACTTCTCTTGCTGTCTGATAGGCACCACAGAACCCAAAGCACTAGGGCTGTTTCATAGCTAATAAGACCAGGATGGGGTTGTGTCCCCCATTCCCATAGTATAGCTAGAGCAGTACAGCTGGGGGTCTGTGCTTTAGCCTATATTGACCAAGAGCCCTGGTCCAACTCCGCTGATCATGCTCAGCATCTTTGTGGAGGATACAGAAGAATGCCAGCATCAGTATAACCACATATCCCCTAGCCCTGGGAGAACTGGCAGTCAGAGGCTTTTCCTCAGCTCTGATGGATATAATGCAATTTAAAATTCGAATGCTAAACTTCACATGAGGGGAGCACATGTCCTTCTGGATCCTCACACAACTGCTCAGGCTTTATCAGAGGGACTGTATGATATGGATTTTGGCAGTATTATCTTACAGCAGGTCAAACAAATATAACAGCCAAGTGTGCTGGTTTAAAGCTAATTGGAATATTTTAATGAAGAGAACTATACTGTAGGCTGTGAAAGGAAAACAATGGTGATGTCTGCTTCACTCATAGGCTTGCTGAGATGTTTAGGAATAAGTACTCAAAACAAAAGATAAGTCAGTCGGGCTCATCGCGGTCTCTGGGGGCACAGCATCTGGGGCTGTCTAGCAGCTTCTGAACTTCTCCTGTCTGCTGATTGAATTCACTAACCACTTTCCTTCTAATCCCCTCCAGCTGATCCTCAAAAATTCTTCTTACGTGTAAGGCAAACCTTGGGGTAAGGTGTAGGGGTGGGGAGAAGGTGGAAGGGTGGTTGGGAGCCCCTCCTGGGGTCTCTGATTTCTGGGAGGGGTGTTGTGTTTCTGTATTACCTTTACCTTGTATATTTCTGTAAATATTCCTGTATATAGTGTATATATCTGCTTGTACATTGTGCTGAGCTGTAAATATAGCTTCATCTAAACTTCCAGCCGCCTGAGTTTTAGCCTGGGTCATTTTACAAAGTGTGGCGGGGCGGGTAACTCCCAAACCCACATCGCCAAGGAATAATTTATACATAAGTAAATGCTAAATCTTTAGTGTTGGACTAATGAGATTGTGTTAACTATAATGTAGAAGGGGTAACTGTGTTTCATTTTAGAGGAATTTATTCTGGTTTTTTGTTTGTTTGTTTTGTTGGGTTTTTTAGCAGACTTTTTTAGCAGACATATCCTGTGTGTGGCTTCTGACCCTTTGCTGTCAAGTGGATATTTGAAGGTGAAAACACACATAAGTGAATTGCCACCACGAAGGTGGCCAGATGGATCTTGTCTATAGGAGGGGCTACAGGGGAATGGAAGTTTCCTGAAACTAAGAATGAAGCAGTATAACATTATATTGTGTTAGTGAGCTGTCTGTGAGAACTGTACAACTGGCTGGGTTATGAATTTGCTTCTTTCCAAAGGCTAGAGAAATAAAAAAAAAAAAAAAAAAAGAGGTATAAACTGTTGGAGGAAAAATGTAGAGTACAGTTTTCAAAGGTCAAATCTGCTATACCAGCTGCTCTGTTTAATTCTGCCCATTACTCACAGAATAAGAGCAGTCATAGTTGACTGCAGTGTGGTAGCATAGGAAAGTTTATTTGTGGTGCAGAAGAAGGCTCATAATACTTAACATTTAAAAATATATATCTTCACTGCATTTGTCCTTTTGCCCACTTTATTTGCCTGTGCTAAATTCATAGGCATGCACTTCCTTTTAGAGGTCAAGAAATAGCCTCAGTGAGTGTGTGTGTGAGAGCATTAAAGGCACACTGGGAATTTAATCAACTTCCTCCTGAAATTCACTTGGAATTAATTTTCCACCGGAAGTCGTCAAGGTCAGTTCTAGTTCTGCAGTGTAATTCACCTACAAAACCCTCACAGTAGGAAAGAGATCGTTTCATAATGAGAATTTTTTTTTTTCCCTCTTCTTACACTATGATAACTGACAGAAAAAGTTCTCTCATTGACAGCCATCAAGTTGATGAAAAGTACCTGGAGCACTGCATCCAATTCTGGAGCCCCTCTAAAAGAGGGATGTGGACATGCTGGAGGGTGTCCAGAGAACGGCCATGAGGATGCTCAGAGGGCTGGAACACCTCTGCTATGAGGACAGATTGACAGAGTTGGGGCTGTTCAGTCTGGAGAAGAGGAGGCTCCCAGGTGACCTTATTGTGGCCTTCCAGTATCTAAGGGGGGCCTACAAAAAGGCCGGGAAGGGACTTTTTAGGCTATCAGGTAGTGAGAGGCCTAGGGGGAATAGAGCAAAGATGGAGGTGAGGAGGTTCAGACTGGATGTGAGGAGAAAGTTCTTCAACATAAGAGTGACGAGACCCTGGAATGGATTGTCCAGGGGTGTGGTTGAGGCCCCATCCCTGGAGGTGTTTAAGGCCAGGCTGGATGAGGCTCTGGCTCTGATCTAGGGTAGGGTGTCCCTGCCTATGGCAGGGGAGTTGGAACTCGATGATCCTTGTGGTCCCTTCCAACCCTGACTGATTCTATGATTCTATGCCAACTGCTACAAGTTATGCTTATATATCTTTACTCTTGATTTCTTTATTTTGATTCTTGCCAGGAAAGAATTAATACACAGATGCATTTGTTAATACGTTGTAGGAAATGGTGCCTTCAGACATGCCTTTGCTCCTAAATGCAGAATTACACATAAGAACGTTTCTGGGCCTTTGTTTTAAATGTTTCAACTTTAATAGCTGTGTTTTTATACTACTCCAGTTTCACTCCATTCCTGTTAACATTATGAATGTGGAAATTCTATGCAATAGAACACATCAGTATTCAGATCTTGTCTGTCTTCAGATGAGAAAAATACTTTTCAGTGTTAATAGATCCTGGTATACCATCATGCTAGTTGCTTTGAGGAATAAAATGCTAAAGCTGAATGTTTAGATTACTATTAATATTAGGAATAGAGCATTAAATTATATTTTCAGTGTCTTGCATATACTCTTGACACCTCAACTCCTGTAACATGTTTAGTGTGTGGTTTCTGTGGCACAGGTTTTTTTGCTGAACAAGGGAAAGTGTGAGTGGTGGGTTGTTTGGTTTTAGGCCTTTTTAAACAAAAAAGATAGAAACCTTATAATGTGTCTCAAGTCTGCTTAAACAAGCATCTTTGCACATTTTATCATTGAAAATATAATTAAGAAACGTGTAAAATGCAGCTAGCGATGTAGCAGTTTCTTAATTGCTGCTGATTTTTACATTGCAAAGAATGTCATGCAGGGGTTTTGTTTTCATGTCTCCATCAGATGCATGGCATTCTTTCTATGGGCAAATTTCCTGTCATATTTTAATTTCAAATGAGGCTTTATATATAAGCCTATTATTTTAAAACTTCTGGGAAAATGTATGATATAATTTTTTTTTTTTCCCCTTAGACAGGAACTTCAGCTGCTGGGTTGTCATTTTAAATGTGCAGATTTCTAAGACAGTGTTGTTATTGTCTATTGTTTCTTTTAAGTAGATGTTCCATTGCCAGATGATGTTTCTGTAACACAAAGGGTAAGTGCTGTTTTCCTCCTAGATACCAAAGTTCAGTTTCAGTGAAATTTTCCAAATCTAGGGGGGAAAAAAAAGTAAAAATCCCTAAAATAAATTGATAATAGCTTACTCTTGTTTATTATAACCTTTTCCTCAGTGAAAGTGGCTTCTTAAGTATTACAGATGGCGTCACAAAAAAAAAAAAATAATAGTGATTGTAGGGATTTGATCTGAGATGCAGGAGGGTGGGATTTTAATTCTGTTCATCAGTTTGCCATAGACATTACTTTGCATCCAGTTCTATCACCAAGGACCTCTGCCTGTGATACAGATAACATATTTAATAACTCCTATATGGATTTTATAGTAATAATAAAATAGAGCTGATCCATCAGCTCCCTCATCTATTGTGCAGGCTATATTATCCTGTAACAGTGTTATGTTTGCACTTCTAAGTTTCACTGCTAAAAGAAATTAAGAGTCTTGCACTTCTAACTCAGCAGAGGATCTATCACTCCTTGCGCTTCTTAGATTGATGGAGTTTTGTTGGGTTGGGTTTGGGATTTTTTCATACGTGAAGTTTTGTTGCAGACCAAAGGCTTACAGAGTTGCAGTTGGCCTCACTCCAGCAACCTGAAAGCTTTAATCATGCCTTTGGAGAGTCTGTATCCCTAAACAGATGATTTGGGCAGATGTCAGTGAAACAAATCTTGCCGAAATACAAAGGCATTTTTTATTTTGTATGTGCTCCTTAAGTGAACTCGTCTGAGAAAAGCAATGGAAAGAGAGATGGAACTGGAAACCAAAATTCTTTGGTCCTTTTTAGACTAGGTGAAAAGTGTAGCACCTGTTCAGACTGTAAGTGTTCTCCTTCGACATTAACCTGCAGCACCTTGTGTGGCAGGGATGGGTATGCAGATAATCCTCCTACCAGAGCCTTGGCTTCTGCTCTGCTCAGCAAGGATACAATTTAGTAAGAGGAGAGTGTGGAGCCGGAGCTTTCACAACAGAGCATTATAATGAGACTAATGTAAAGCTTGAACAGCTCGTGGCAACAACTTCTGTTCGCTACCTAGCTGACTTAAATTCAGACTGGCATCTGGTGCAAGGGTCTGTGCTCCAGTTAAACAGATGGTGTTGGGTCTTGCTTATACACTACCCTGTAGCACACATGCACGTAGCTGGGTGAAAAGATGTGTAGATAAAACAATGATGTATAATCTCTTGCCTGTCTCAGAACTTCAATGGAGAAGACTAAGATAGCCCTTTTACTGTCTGTGCATTTGGAGTAAAAAGAAACCCTTCTTTGCTCGTTATGGTGATGTTGGTGACACTATTCACTGCTTATATTGTGAGTGATCCTTATTTTCATTATTGAAAGGCAGTTTAGCAACATTTTCATCAAAAACAGGAGATTGTCAGTCAGTAATGATCCATGAAGGAAAATGGATAAAAACTTCAGTGGCTTTAATTTTTGTAATGCTCAGAGGATTCTAGCCCATTCCACCCTTGATTTTTTTTTTTTTTTTGCCTGCTGGTGGAACATCTCATGAAACTCACTTGATTTCTTCTCTTGCTAGAAAAACTTTAATATTTCATTAGAGATCAGTGCAGCTATTTGGATACTATGTCTGCTCAGGGTGAATCCAGGTTTCTCAGGACATGAGAGTCAGGAGGACTATCGAAGGGATGGAATCTTCCTTTAACAGCACAATGTTGGCACCTCCAGCAAAACTACCAGTTGCTGAGTCTGTAGCGACTTATGTGTGTTGTTAAACTCAAGCATAGGAAACTTCTTGCTGTATCCTCTTAAGAGTAACCTTTTGTATACATAAATTGAGAATGTCATCTCTTTTTCCTCATAGATTATGATTTAGAAGTTGCCACCGTGATCAAAACAATGTATTATGTCCTGCAAGTGCAACTGGTGATCGAGACAAATGAAGATTCTTAGAAAATCATTGTCATTTTTCACATCAGGGTTTTCCAGCCTCTCGGAATGTAGCCACACATGATTAGAATTTGCACAACCGCGGGGTGGAAATGAGTAGCAGGGGTTAAAGTGGCAGGGAGAGAGAGCAGAACTCTTCGGTGTTTCTTACACTGATGAAGCAAGTTTCACTTCCACTTGCTTTAACAGGTTCTCATTATTCCCAGACATCCTCCTCTCTACCTTTACCATCAGCAATCTGTTTCCATCACTTGTACTAAAGGTCAAGCAGCTGTTTGTGTGGCTGAGCACCAACTGAGAAATTGGACACTTATGGGGTCGAGAAGAAGAGGCTGAAATAGAACTTTTTTAAGAAGAAAAAAGCTGACCATTTATGAAGCCAAACTCAGCAAACAGGTTACCATCAGTAATTTTGTGAGTTGCAATCAAGGCAGAAGATTCTGGATTGACAATGAGCAGACATGGGTATCCAAAAAGGCACACTTTGATTGGGATAATGTCTAATTTTTCCAGCAGAAGAGTGACATTTTCATTCTTCTGCTTCAAAATATTTTAGCTATTGAATCAGGTCTCTGTATTTAATAAAGTGGTGTGGGGGTTGTTTGGTTTTGTTTTGGTTTTTTTAATTATTTACTACAATGGACCCATTTAATGAACTCATCTACCTTATATAAAGTAGCTTTTCTACTGATACTGACAAACATTTCTAAGTAAAGGGAATCCTTAAAAATAGTGTTGTATTTCACAAGATGTGAGGCAGTATGATTCTTTTCCCGTGCAGCTACTTTTCAGTGCCTGTCTCCCTATTTGCACAAATAATTGACAGCTCATTAACAACTCAGTAGGAGTTCGGAAAACCAGCTGAGAAAAACAACTTCAGTACAACAGAGGGAACAAAGTATCTGCTTGTCAATTATGCTGATAGTCTCCGACCAAATTTAAAACGAGATTAGAAAACATCTTAAGTAATAAATTATAGGGGAAGAAAAGATTAGACAACTCCAGCAAGCTTCCACTGGGCAACCGGTGCTGATGGTATCCAATCCTTCCTGCCTGTGTTTGCTCACAGGCTTCGTGGATGGACCTCTCTGCTAGGAGATGGTTTGTGGTCCATTTACAATTGTGCTGGCACTGCTGAGGCAGGGGAAAGATGCTTCATCACGCTAAATAATTGCTATGCCTTCTCTTGGATTTTACACCAAAGTTTGTCAAATTACTTAAAGTTTGTATTTAGATATGGGAGCTGCACAATAAAACTGTTTAATTAAATTCTAGGCTTGGAGAAGACTTCTCATACAGATGGAAAAGTGGTGTCCTACAATGATGTCAAAAACACAATCAACTGAGCCTCCACAGCTATTCTTCCAAACCTACTGTCTTCTCTTCTCCAGTAAGTTTCTCTGTGTAAGGGAAATGGTCCACATCTCCATCCTAATCCTGGCAAAATTTGCCTTCACACCAGCACACACCTCAGCTTTCTAGCACTCGGGACAAATAGAGATGATCTGCCAGCAGGGATTTGTACTGGTTTTGTATGGGGAGAAAGAGAATTGCATCCTGCTTTTTCCTTCCTCTTTCTGTCTTACATGTACTGTTGCATTTGGTGATTTCACATGTGCGTCGGAGATTTAGATTGGCCACTAGAAATATGAAAAATCATTTTATATAGGATGAAAATCTGGTGAAGTAACTTTACAAAAACAAATGATGGACTTTGTCTAGAAAGCCAAATTAGCATTTCATGTCTGGCCTCATGACAACATTTCCTCCATTGTTTGTCCAGTATGATGAACAGAAGAATAACATTTGAAAACATCAAGAGAGCAATTCAACGCAGTGCTTTCCACTCTGGTAAAAAGGACGGTTCTGAGGAGCTGCAACTCCAGTCACAGCCTGTGTTGTTTCAGGATTACAGCATAGAATCACAGAATCAGTCAGGGTTGGAAGGGACCACAAGGATCATCTAGTTCCAACCCCCTTGCCATGGTCAGGGACACCTCACACTAGATCAGGCTGTCCAGAGCCTTATCCAGCCTGGCCTTAAACACTTCCAGGGATGGGGCTTCCACCACCTCCTTGAGCAACTTGTTCCAGTGTCACCCTCATGGTGAAGAAACTATTCCTGACATGCAGTCTGAATCTACTTATTTCTAGACTTATTCTGCTCCCCCTAGTCCTATCACTACTTGACATCCTAAAAAGTCCCTCCCAGCTTTCTTGTAGGCCCCCTTCAGATACTGAAAGATCACAATCAAGTCTCCACAGACCCTCCTCTTCTCCAAGCTGGACAGCCCCAACTCCCTCAGTCTCTCCTCATAGAAGAGGTGCTCCAGCCCTCTGAGCATCCTTGTGGCCCTTCTCTGGACACCCTCCAGCATGTCCACATCCATCTTGTAATAGGGGCTCCAGAACTGGATGCAGTACTCCAAGTGGGGTCTCACCAGAGTGGAGTAGAGGAGGAGGATCACTTCCCTCGACATGCTGCCCACATTTGTCTTGATACAGCTCAGGATCCAGTTGGCTTTCTGGGCTGCAAGTGCACGCTGCTGGCTCATACTTCTCATCCACCAGCACCCCCAAGTCCTTCTTCTCAGGGCTGCTCTCAAGCCAGTCACTGCCTAGCCTATATTGGTTCTTGGGATTGCCTCAACTCGGATGCAGGACCTTGCACTTGGTCTTGTTGAACTTCATGAGGTTGGCTGTCAAGGCCCCTCTCATGGATCCCTTCCCTTCAGCATGTTAGCCGCACCGCACAGCTTGGTGTCATTGGCAAACTTGCTGAGGGTGCACTCAATGCCTCTGTCCATGTTGCTGACAAAGACGTTAAACAAACCTGGTCTCAGGACTGATCCCTGAGGGACTCCACTTGTCACTGGCCTCCACTGGGACATGGAGGCATTGAAAACCACTCTTTGGGTGTGGCCATGAAGCCAGTTCTTTATCCACCTAGTGCTCCATCCATCAAACCCATGTTTCACCAGATTGGAGATCAGGATGTCATGCAGGACAGTGTCAATTGCTTTGCTTGGGTCCAGGTAAATGATATCAATTGCTCGCCCCTCATCCATTAATCTTGTGACCTTTCCATAGAAGGCCACCAGGTTTGTCAGCATACCTACAGAGCTCTGTGTCTGGGACATTTAGCTCAGATCACCAGAGTATACTGATGAGGCAAATACATAACCAGAAAGTTGAAATTGGAGGAAGGTACTCTCTTTCTCTCATTTTTTGAAGTATTCTAGCAATTAAATGTTGTTCTTGATATAATTTATTTCCTTGGGAATCAAATTAAGACTGTAGCAGCAGCATGTGTTTTTAGACATGGTAAATGGATGAAACTGTAGCTAATGATTTTATCAATATTTTATGATCTTCTTCTTTAATGTGTGATTGATGGTCCACAAGGCACTGTGTAAAGCCATTCCTGTAAGTAAATATTTTGATAAGTCCAAAAGGCAACAGGCTATGCAGAATGAAAAACAAGATCAACCAACCAACCAAATAAACAAAAACCACCAAAAAAAACCCAACCCAGAACACCCCAACCCCCCAAAAACCAAAACCCCCACTACTTAGAACCATATCAGTTGACAGCATTTCACCATAACAGTTGTCAGCATTTCTTCTTTTGGTGTATTAGAGTTGCTTGCTTTTGTGTGGTATTTGTAATAATGACAAGAAAATAGGGAACTGAAGTACCCAGGAAAGGCTGCTTGCATTTTGAAGTGTTTTTGGAGAGGAAGACAAAAGCAAAATGCTTGTTATGTGATTCAGTAGGTAATTAAATGACATAATGCTACTGCAGTAAGATAACATAAATTGGGTAATGTTCCCAGTATTTCTGTGGCAACTGGTAATTGAGTACACAACCTTACAGTCTTCAACTGAAGTATGCACACACATCCTCTGAAATTACCAATGTCGTTTACTACTTGATGATAAGAAAGAAAACATCCATAACCAGATTTATATGTACTACGTTGAAAGCTGGGCATAAGATGAGTGCATCTGATTGGCAGTTGTTTAGATCCAAACCACAACACCAAAAGTCAAATGTGTGTCACACTGACCTCAGAAAAGAAGGTAACTGCAGTTCACAGACTGATTTATTTCCCAGCAGTAGAGGTGCTCTCTCCAGGCCAGAATTTCAGACAGAGCACTGTAGTGAAAACCTCCAGTGTTGTGCCTCTCTACTCTGGTGAGTGGGTAAACAAAGAATTCTCTGCTTTCAAAGCTGTCAGTAAAGTACTTTTGAATTTCTCATTTGCAGATACTTTCCAAACAAAAAGGAGGCAGATTTTTACTCAGTTTTGGTTTTTTGCAGGAAGCTGGTTTCTGGTTTAGTTACTTTATTTCGTATTCTAGGCTCTTGTCTCTACTGTTCACCGGGCAAATAGCAGTTTTCTTTGTTACTTTTGGTTTTCATTCTTGCATTATTCACAAACTTCTGTTTTGAATCCCAAGAGACAGAAAAAATTCATTATGCATTCAAATCCACACATATATTATAAGAATATCCACTGGTGAAGAGCGTCACTGACAGCTTTCACAAGCTAAGGTTAATTATGTACATAACTAAAAAGCACCATGGCTAGGAATCATCATTTTTAATAAAAACACTGACTTCTAGTCATGGATCATTTTATCCCTTCTTGGGGCTGTAAATCACTTGTGTCACTAAGATATATGCTTTTCCTCTTTGTATGTTTTTTCTCCACAGAAAACTATTGCCTAGAATGTGTTGGTGTGGTGAGTGGAAGAGGATAAAACTATCTTGCTTTTGAACATCTTGGCTGCCTACAGTGAGATGTCAGGATGTGTTACATGTTTATGGGCTATCACAAAGGAGTGATATTCTGAGACTGAGTGCAAGCAGAAAAAAAAGGGGGCAGGGGGAGGAGAAATTGAGGATAGATTCTGTGCAGTTGCTGTGTTCCATGCTCATGGTAAAAGCTTTACTTAGGGAGCAATCTCTTCAGAATTTAAGGCTGTGTCATACTATTTTTTTTCTGTTCCTGTGAGTGCAGGACAGGAGGAAGATTGTTTTGGGGATTTTTTGTTTATAAGTGGAAGTTCCTCCCAACCAAGAGCTGGTTTTGATATTTCCTAAAGTTGGCCAGGTGCAGGGTTAATTACCTGGTGACTAAAAGCTTGCACCTATTGTTTGACAATTTCAGTCAGCAAAAGATTTCCCTTGGTTCTTCTGATTCTGAACTTTGTAATATGTTTTCTTTTATTAGATTATGTCATAAAATTAACCAGTTATGGAAGAAACTTTGTCAATGTGTAGTGAGAGAAACAGAGATTCTACATTCCCTCTAGAACAGCTTAGGTTCTTTTTGTGGTGTGTCCTTTTGTTTTGTATATGGGTTTTGGTTTTTTTTTGTTTGGTTGGATTTGATTTTGGTTTTGGGGTTTTTTTTGTTTGTTTTGGTCTTGATTTTGTGTTGTTTTGGTTTGGTGGTGTTTTCCTTGGTTGTTTTGTTTTGTACTGTTTTGTTTGGGGTTTTTTTTGGATTTTGAGTGGGCTTTTTTGTTTGGTTGGTTGTTTTCTTATGGTGGGTTTTGTTTTCTGGTTTGGTTTGATTTGTTGGGTGGTTTGTTTTTTTTTTCCCTATTTATTTTTTGTTTTCTTGCTTTTCTACACATTTTCAAACTGGACATAGGGAAAAGTATTTCTAATCTTGTCAAAACTTCTAATCCTGTCAAAAGAAGGGAATGTTAAGAATCCTGTTTATTTTTTGTTTACAAACGGCATGCAAATTAATACCAAAAGTTAGTACTGGGGCTTTTGATGTGCCAAGTGACATAGATCCTGGACAGAAACATTGTAGAGACCTTAAATAAGAGTATCTGAGGCCTGATTCAGGACTGACACCCAACCCATGTGCTGCTGAGATTATGATCCTCTTCACCACACATTATGCCTAAGTATGAAATAAGTAAATGTAAATTATTCAGTGAGTGAAGGAACATAATACAGAGTATTCTGTAAACTGTCCTATATTCTGTCTAGTATTTTTGATATTCAAAGCTCTTTTTAATTTCACTGACCAAGTCAAAATATTTCATTTTGACCAAAACTATTTTAATCCAGCTTCCTTAAAACATTTCCTTTAAGATAGACTGAGCCAATATAAACACTTCTTTGTTTCTGTCTCCAGGCTGAGAACTTGACATTTTATTCTGGATCTTCTTTTTTCTGACCTCTCTCTGATGGCAAGGTCATTTCTGTTTACTTTTGTGTTTGCCATTCTTGTGGCCTGATTTGCATTTGGGTCTGCCAAAATTTTGGAATTAATGTACATGAATAGAAGTAGTCAGGTAAAGAATGTGATGATTACACTGCCTGCTTGAAAGGTGGGGTCAATATCACAGTGCATTTGAGAGCAGTGAGCTTTCCTGTGAAAGCAGCTGCTACTTTTATACAGGATTTATGAAGTACTGAAGAAATGTCAACTTCTCCTACAAGATAATATTCTGAGACTTAACTTAGTTCTTCTAGTCTGGCTGCACACAAATCAGAGAGGTGCAGAGATTTTGGGGCTATGACTGGAAGACAACAGTACGCACACATTGATTCGCCTGGTTGCATCTGAGAACAGTGTGACCACATTTGCGTGGTGCAGCACCTCCAACTCAAAGGTTTCAGGATTATATATAGATTACTTACACCCTTTCTGAATGGAGCATAAGAAAGCATTTGGGAGCTGCCAGTCAGATTCTGAGATAGCTTCTTGGTAGTGCAGAGACAACGGACTTTGTGATTTGTATGTGTGTATATATATATATATTTTTTTTTAACCTTTCTGTTTTCCTTTTCTAATTTCCTTTTCTCNCGATTGGCTGTCTGGGCTGCATGCAGTGTGAAGAAAGAAGTGAAAGATGGAACTTCCTAAACAACAGGTTTTCTGTGTATGGTAAAGACTTTAGTCAAGAGTATGAAAACATAGCGTAAAACTTTTCTAATTTTATTTTGTAAGAATGGGAGGTAAGAAGTCACTTTTCTTACTTCCCTTTCTAAGGCTGGAAGTTTCCATTTACCATCTGAAACTTTTTCCTTGAAAGAGTTTTATAAGATTTCTGAGTTCCCTTATGCAATAGTCAGAGAAGTTGTGCATTTTAATGTGACTTTCCCTAACTGAAGGATTGGATAGCATACTGCAGTTCACTGTTGGATCTGAGTTGACAACTTAGTAATAAGTAATCTTTGCAATAAAACCATGGCCAATAAAAAAAAAAAATTGTGCTTCGTCTGACAATTTAGTGCACCATAGCAGCTAAATACTGTATGAAGAAAAAAAAAATTAATGTAATTTTTATCAGTCAGAACCCTTTGAGAACTTCAATTATATTTCCACTTATCCTTCCTCCTCATATTATTGTAGCTCTCTACCTGTCCTAGAGAAGAGTGAGTTGATCTCTTAACTTTCATAGTAAGGAGTATTTATCTGAAATGTCTAGATAAGGTACTATAAATTATTTTCTTACTTAGTTTTGCAAAATAAAAGTAACAGTATATGGAGAACCACTTCTGAAAGCTTCACTTGTCATTGCTGTGCCTTTTCAGACTACTAGGTGTTAATGAGATACAATATCTTTATCCCAAGGTTACAATTGTATTACATGACTGATGAATGAATACTGCTGTGTCCTTTAATGTATTAAAAGTATTCAACCTGAAGAAGTGATGTAGGGAAGAGGTTGGAGCAGCATGAAAAATGTAGAGTTTTAACTATGGCACTTTCTCCTGTAGGCAGGTGGCAGTGACACCCAGCAAAATTCCTCAGCATAGCGTTTATGATAGGTCAGAAATAGGTGGCTGTAAATATTGTCACAGTTTTAGATTTAGGCAAGCCTTGATGGGGGAAGTTGGGCAAGAAACTGCAAGGAGTGCATCTTTCCATTGGTATAAGGATGTTGAGCAGACCAACTTGTCATGGTGCCTGCAGATGAATCTAAGCTCTCAAAAGCTTTCTAAAGAAGAACAGCTTCCAGAACAGGCTTGATGTGAAAAAGCACAGAAGTGTTTCTCACCCACTTCTTTCCTCTTGAGTTGTGAATTCTGCAATTCTCACAATCACAGGCTGCAGGTCCCTGAGTGGATGTGCAATGCTCTTCTGTTTTTCTGGCTTTTGATTTCTTGCCACCAGCTGGGGTTTGTTATTGTTATTCCTTCTAATCTACGAGATGGTTTTTGTCATAATTTATTTGGTTTTGTTTTTCCTTATTAGTGTCTTAGAAGCATGTATAGTCCAGGAATGGAACTCTTTCGTTTATCCACAGCAAAAAAGATTTTTACTTGCATTCTCCCTCAAAAATACCTCTTTTCTAAGCTGGGTGGGGGAAAAAAAAAAAAGGCATTTTAGATACCATTACCATTCTATTGAGTCTTCATTTAGAGTGAAGTTTGTGAACTGGATTTTCTTTCTTGTTATATTTATTCACTGGTAACTCACTGTTTTTTAATTACCCCAAGGCATTCCAGGCCTATCTTATTTAGACAAGTGCACAGCTGTGTATTTTCTTTGGGATTACTATTTGAGCGCTATTCTGAGTGTTATTTAGATTCTAGAGTATAAATTTAGAGGTGGCAGGTTTATGTATTTTTCATAAGAGATATGTAGTGGTTGGTGAGTACCAAGAACTTCAGAGGAATTAATCTACTACACAATAGCAGGGCTGATTTTTTGAATCATGTCTGTACGTTCAGTGCAGATTCAGGCACAGTGTAGTACTGTGCTTACTGCTTTATGTGCTCAGTATTCACACTCTTCATATATGAAATATTCACATATTGTGAGGACCCTTTGGGAAAAAAAAAAAGTATTTAAAATGTTTTTGCATGAATCCATGTGCTAATCTCTTGTCTGGATTAGTAAACAATTCAGTGTAAGGTGTTCAAAAGTGCTTTATATCTCACATGATATGCTCTCTGTTATTACCTTTAAAAAGCAATTCAGTGAAGTGGACATGTGACCAAACCTAAAAATATTCATCCTGTTGATTAATTTACACAAGGCTGTAGCCAGCATAGTCAGCAAGATGTTAGAAATGAGCCTCTCTGTTGGTTTCAAGAGACCTGTCTGTTCTGTGCAGCTTGAATTGTAGAGTAAAAGAAGATTAATATTGTGGAAGTGTGGTAAAATTACTGAAGTTTTTTTTGGTGTTTTTTTTTTTTTTTTAATAACTAAAAGATCCTTTTTATTAAAAATATATAAAAATCTTATTTTAAAAAATCTCCAAATACTTGGAGACTGGGGAGATGGGGCTGCTTTCAGAGACATGCAGTGAGATACTTAACTAACAAAGAATGCTAATTCATCATTAATGCCAGTTCATCATTAAAACTGACAAAAGATATTTATATAGTGGCAAAAAAAACCCAAACCCTTGAAAATGTATTTGCTGTTGTCAAGGGGGAAGTTGGTGTTACCTTAATTCAAAGGGCCACATAGTTTCAACTTGCTCCAGTGTTTGTAAACACCATATTCTTGTACATTGACCTGACACTGACATCACAGTGGTATGAGCACAGCCAAGTCCTATGGAGAAAGGATTGGCAGATATGCCAGTGCAGGGCATGAGAACCAGTGTTTGAGCACGGTGCAAGACAGGGAAGAGAGACCAGCTTGGAATGATAACAGAAGGCAGCTGCAGTGGAGGAGGAGCAGTAATGAAATCCTGGCCAACAGCGCTGACCTAGCCACACAGCCTCTGGGTGCTGCTGATGTACCAGAGATGCATCTGCAGTAAAACAAGATTATTTTTTTTCCTCTCTCTGATTCAGAAAACACTCAAGTTTTTTTGCCTCAGATGCATCCTTTCACCTCCAGGGGTGCTTCAGGGGCTTGGCATGTAAAAACATTAACCAAGATCCTGTGCCAGCTATGTAAATAATAACAGAAATATTGCTTCAAGAGTTTGTTTCACATCTTGCAAAATTTGTCAAATTTTGATCTCCATCTTTTTGGCCTTTATCTCATTCCCTGTATGAATGGGATAAAGGAATAATGGTATGATGAAACTTCAGATCATCTTTTTCTTTCAGTAGTAGACAGAGAAAGCATTTCCAAAGGATGCTTTTCTCTTAAAGATAATAATTTGTATTTTGCAGAAGCCTTTGACTATTCCAGGTTGCTTAATTATGTGAATGTAAGACTCAGCTGCAGAGTTTTTGTTTTCTGCCCATAGCTAGTGCCTTGCTTATTTAATTGCTCTGAACATCTTCAGTTTGATGACAAAATATGTAATGAGGCATCTGGCTATCCGTGCATCTGCGTAGACAGAAGCCTCAAGAAGGGGATAAACCACACTACATCTTAATGTAAGATTTATAATTAGCTTAGTTATTTATGTATCTCAGTGTACTTTCAAAATACTTTCTTAGTACCATATACTCCTCATCCTCCTTTTCATCTAAATTTCAAATACATTGCTATCTTACACAGGGTCTATTAAATACTTTTCATCTGTATTTAAAATACATTGTGATCTTACATAGAGTCTATTAAATACTAATACTGAGAAATGTGAGAATGTGATGATAACAAACGATTTTTACTTGGAAAATTCTCAATTGTCACACTCTTTTCCTTAATGTAGGATACCTCTTCCCTGTATCTCTTGAAAACACAATTCTACAAGCATGGTCTTGTTATTTAAAAGGAAGTTGTGCTGTTAATAAACTAGCAATTAATATTTTCTTGAAGTGTAATATTCTAGGATCTTTTTGTAGCTTTTCTGTCTGAATCTGAATATAACAAAGTATCCAATGAAACAATGTCAGCTAACATTTTAGGGAAGATTCTTCTTTTTTTTTTTTAAAAAAAAAAAAGATATATTGTGCAAAACATTCTATTTTCATCCTTGAATTCTTTTAGTTCCAGAATGATAGACAGAAATAAGAAATTTGTAGTGAGATCTTCGTTATTTTCCTTGTGGGGCTTTACAAGTCCTATGTAGTCTTAAGCTAGCAATTTTAATTTATTCAGTGGGAATTAGATGCTTAGTTATCTTTCAAATAATAACATATTCTTAATATTTTTGCTTGTTGGCTGTTATTTTGTAAAATGATGACACTGAATACCCTACTTCCTCAGACTATAAATCCTTGCCAAAGGCTTTTTTTATCTTCTAGGGCAGAATCAGGCTGCGCAACATTATAGGCTTCACATTGTCATATTGCAAATAATACTAATGATTGTACCTTTAACAAATTTATTAGTTTGTTGTCTTGGTTTGTTTTCTTTTTGTTTAACATGTTCTGTGAGGGTGACAAAGCACTGCAACCAGCTGCCCAGGGAGGTTGTGGAGTCTCCCTCTCTGGAGATATTCAAGAACCATCTGGATGTGTTCCAGTGTGATCTGCTCTAGGTGATTCTGCTCTGGCAGGGGGGCTAGACCAGATGATCTTTGGAGGTCCTTTCCAGCCCCTGACATTCTGTGATTCTATTACACTTTTATTCTTCATAAGAGAAAGTAAGCAAACTTTTCTTAGTCTACTGCCCCAAAGAAATTATATCAGTGTTAAACATGGTTCCTGTTTTCATTTCTCACAGGATCTAAAATTATCCTTCTGAAAAAAGTTTCAAAATATTCCTCATTTTCATTGCTATCCTTCTTTGCCACCTAGATCCTGTCAGTTTTATATGCCAGAAATAATTTATTTCTTCTGTCTTTTCTTTGTTAGTATTGTGTCCTTGTGAAGAATTACGATATCTTGCATAATTAAAAGCTGTGTGCAATATGAACTAGAATTGATTAGCTGACAACAAAACTGTTTCTCCTGGGCTGGTTTGCTGCATTTGCTATCATTGGCAAAGGCAAAATTCTTAAAAAAAAAAAGGGGGGGGGGAGGAGAAAACAGAACACCATAATCAGTCTTCTAGCTACCAGAATAGTAAGAGTGTTTAATTGCCTCAGCCAGCTGCATCACTAATGAGTACAGTTTCATTAGAAGTTCCATGGGCTATTTAATTACAGCTAGAAACCTGAATATCTTTTTCTTCCAAAAGGATGAATTTCCTTGCTACGCCTCCCTGGTGAAAACCATATTTCAGACCAAGGCTACTTTATCTGGAAAACCTTGGGAGGATAGAGCCCAAATACCATCTCTGCCACTCTGCTCTGGTGAACATTTTATACTGAGTATGGCAACATAAATTATCTACCCATTTTCATTGGTGGGAGGATTTACTACATGGTTTGCAATGAGTGTTTCAGACTTGGAAAACAGTTTTAGATTAAGCAGAGACTTCAAGCCTACCTTAAATCTGAGGGAGTTTTCTTGCTTTATGCTTATCCTCTTCAAAATGTTGGAATTCAGGAGGTCTGCACACTAAAAAAAAAAAATCTTGGCATTTGTCTTCCAACTCTTCTTGGATGAAAGGAAAACCAAATTTAGAAAAGATACAGCTTATCAAATTTGATAGATGTGTAGACCTAAAATAATTTAAAAAATGAAAGCGTGTAATTAGAAAGGAGATTTTAGCATACACAGAGTAGGGAAATAGAATCAACAAATTGCTCAGAAATTAGTCCAACATTAGAGCTGAGGAGCCTAATTAAAATACGAATTCTTTTTGATCCTCTCTTAAAATATTAATTTACTCCCTTACCATCCTAGTAAGGTCATTCTCAACATTTTTTTTTTCCCTTCCTTGTGACAATGTGGACTTATATAATGACTGGGACACTTTCTTCAAATGGTAGTTTGAAGAAATTTGGGATAGCTATGTTTACCAGAAAGTGATATGAGCAAGATTTCAACTATCAGATTATCACAATATCCCTAACCAAACAAAACATGCCCTGCTGTTACTTCAGTCAACTTTTTCCCCCTAGTTGCCTGCCATCATCAGAAAGTATCTAAACCTGCTTTGAACAGCAGCTTTCAAAATTTAACAACTTAAAGAGAATTTGATGTTGGGCATTTATTGGGAATTTTAGAAAAGTGTGTTACAGAGTATTAAAACTATGAATCTGCTGTCTTCAGTAACTTCTGTGTGACAGCTCTCTCTCCCCACCCTAGAAAAGCCTGAATATTGTTGAAAGACTGGAAAGCATGAGGTCCCATGGGAGTTAGGATGGTTGTCTTCTGTGAGCATCAATTCTCCTCATGTTCATCTGCTTCCATGGAGATATGAAAGCCTGCATACAGGACTTTTCTATGCTGCTGGTGACTGAAACTCTTGGAGGAGCCATTAAAGGTGCTCTCAAGAGAGATAAGGACCTGCTGGAGCAGGTCCAGAGGAATGTCACCAAGATGGTCAGAGGGCTGGAACACGTCTGCTTTGAAGACAGGCTGAAAGAATTAGGACTGTTCAGCCTTCAGGAGAAGGCTCCAGGGAGACCTTGTAGCTACATTTCAGTATCTGAAGGGGTCCTACAGGAAGGCTGGAGAAGGACTGTTTAGAAGGCCTTAAAGTGATAGGATGAGGGGCATTGATTTGAAACTGAAACAGAGTATTTTAAGGTTGAACCATTGAGGGTCCCTTTGAACCTGTTGAATCTGTGCTGTTTAGCAGCAGATTCAGGCTGATGAAGACTCTGTGATTTCAGATGAGCAAATGGTTAGGGTGTACCAGCTATTTGGTATTTGTGCCATTAAAATCTCAAATTTTCCTGTGCTCCTGTTCCTCCCTGTGCAGCCCAAGGTGTAAATCAGATCTGAGATGCGGGCAGAAGTCCTAACTATCAGGCTGTTGCAGACTGGGCTTCTCTGTGTTGCAATACAGAACTCTTTGATCCCCTTACATTTTACTCAAGAGGTAGTCATAACCCCTGAGGGCTGCTTCACTCATCTGCATGTTAAGATCCAGATTTGCAAGCCTTTAAAGTTGATAGATCATTTTCTTTTATGCAAAAGGGCTGTAAGGAACATTCAGTGATAATTTATTAAAAAGACAATTAGCAGTGAGGTTAATGACAGTGATACAGCTGAGCTGTGATCCAAGCTGGTAAAATAATTAGTACTTTCAGAAATACACGAGGTTACAGGTTTTTGTACACACAAGAATTAAGTGTAGAACCATTTCCTTGCGGTGTTGTGGCCTCAGTTTTCCTTTAGTCTTTCAGCATGGTTAAGTGTTTGCCATTTGCCAGCTCCACAGCACAACCAGTGGTGCTTTCATTTCTATGCTTCATGAAGAACGCAGCCACAGCAGTGCTGCAGATGGATTGCAGAAGGTTTTTTGTATTTCCTCTGGTTCCATATATCATAAGCATTACAGCAAAAAGCTAATATGTGTTAAACCTGCTTTTATAGATGTTCCACATCATCTTAACACCACTCATCAGGTGGAGAAGAGGAATATGGGTAAAGAACATTGTTGGAATTAGTGCTCATAAGCAGTTTTTTCAGTCACCCCAAAATATTTGTAGCTATAACTGAGGATATTCTTCACAACCACTCCTGTTGTCAATAATTATCTGTTACGCCCTGTGCATCTAGATGCTAAGAGTATCTTGGTGAATTTATCTTTGCTAGTGAGAGGCTTAAATGTATTTGAGAAACAATACAACTAGTGCTGAGTTTGTGGAATAAATATGGTTTGAGTTCTCCTCTGGTGGAGGAAGACATCTAGAAGCAAAAAGAGCTGGCATTCAGTAATAAGTTCTATGGCATATAAAAATATTGTTTGTGTTTCATACTAAAACAGTGCGGTGAATAAAATTTCCAGGGAAAAAAAAGCATTATATATAAAATTCTTCTGTATTAAATTCATCAAAGCATTAATTTTAATTTAAGAAACATTGCAATTTCAGTGTTTGACTGTATCTTTGGGTTGTTTTGACATTAATATGACACATTTAATAGATAAAAGGTGCATCATTCAGGACTGTTCTGTTGCAGCTGAACCCTTGAAGATTTCAATTCTTACATATATTGACCTCCCAAGCCATATGGTCTGTGTTTCTCAAGATGTGTTGCATTAGGTACACTAAGTGCATCAAAACATGAGTTATCTCAGAAACAAGAGACAGACCAGAGATTGAACTACAAGGCTATATATATTTTTTTCCCCTCTAAGTACTATTGGTCCCCTAATTACACCATGCACTAGAGCAGCCATCCCTCAGCTTGTGTGGTAGATGCAGTAAACTAATGGTGAGGTGCATTATCCAGATGTGAATTAATTTTTTTTTTTTCTTTTGGGTTCCAGCCTACATATAATGTATTTACTGGTACTTCGGAGACTTGTATTTTCAGTGTGAGGTGGAAGTGACTCCCCCTCATTATTCATCAGATTTTGTGTTAGTTTTTATCCAGCATGTATGTCGTGAACTGCCTGTTCATTTGAAGTGCTGTGTATGATAGCTGTCATGCTTGCTTATTTAACTTCAAGATAGAAAGAAAGAAAAAATCTGCTCTTGGGTGAGAAAAATCTCATCTGCAGAATTTCTCCTCTAATGTCTGTTTTATGATAGTGTGATTTGTAGTTTTTGTTTTTTTTTTTCCGGAGTTTTACTTTTAGTCCAGAAGATTCCCAACCTGTTACCAAACAATTATGTTATGTAGCTATTATGTTAAAAAGCCTAGTCTGACTTGATTGGCAGCTGTATAATCATAGCAGAGGGTGATAAGATAGCCTTTGTTTGGGATAAGATGCTTATTTTATCTCAAAAAACCCATTTTGTTAAAGATATCTTTAACACCTTAGGTGTTGCTGTTGTAGTTGCTGATGCTGGCTTGTTTTGTTGTTTTGCTCGTTTGTTTTTTTCTCCTCTCAGGAATTCTGTATCACAAAAGCAGTGACACAGTACAGGCATTCTGAGACATGCTGCCCTTGACAGCTGTGGTTATACCTGAACTGCAGAACATGTGGGGCTGCTTTTGTGAACTGGGCTCTGTTTGGATCGAAACCCTACTGGAAATAATTATGGGCTGCTTGCCCAGCTCGAGTTTTCTCTCCAAGGAGATGTTAGCGTTGAGTCAGTGCCTGCTTGAGAGTATGGAGAGAGATACTGAAAAAACAAAACAAACCAAACACACAACAACAAAAAAACCAATCAAACAAAAAGCACCAAAAAGAACCAGAAGTCTTGTGCTGCAGAGCATTCCCTGCTACAGAAGGAATTTGGCCATGGGATGCACCCATGCTGTTTCATAGTCTAGGAAAAGAGATATAAACAGTGACACTGAAATGTGTACCTGCATTGACGACTTTGATCTCTTTTCAGGGTCAGAATCAAGGCGTGATAAAGAGGCACATTTCAACAAAGACAGCAAAAGGTAGCAAACTGCCCAGAAATCGTGGTCCCTATGCGATTGTGTGGGAACTTGGGAGAAAAGCTCATGTGCTTCTCTGACAGCAATAGAAGATAATACTCTCAGGTGGTATAAACTGGTTTCCCATTAAAAAAGCTTCTGAGGATGAGTCAAACACTGTCTGATAGGAAGATTGCTTTTTAAAGGCCATTCTGCGAAGAAGCAGATGGCTCACTGCACTCCTTAACTTGCCTTGTGCAAATGAGAAGGTCTAAATATGTCCTAAACTGCTACTCTTGCAAACACTTCTGTCAAAGTTAAGTTAACATCCTTTTTCCAGTGTAGGTGAGGGCACCGCTGAACTGTGCTGAGCAGCAGAGCATTTTACATAACACGCGGATCGCAGCGATTTTTTGGTTTCCTCTCAAAGTGACTCTGCATGACAACGTGCAAAGTACGTACAGATGGCAAGAACAGTTATGTTTTCAAGTTTGTTTTCTCTGCCAATGCTTACATAAAGATAATTCTAGCTTCCTATCTGAAAGTATAAATAAACAATGAAACAAAATAGCTCTTCCCCTCACCGGCAGAATAGACACTTCAAAGTTTGTTTTTCCCTAGAGAACAGTTATACATGATTAAATGGGACAAGGAGTCCTCTACAGATCACTGCATTTCTCAGTCACATGCCTTTAGAATTAAATTATTCATTTTATCCCCTAATTTTTCAATACTGATTATGTGTCCTGTTGCATTCATTGTTACAAAGTCATTTGCGTGGCCTGTAATCTGACAGATACACGAAATAAGATTGTTGATGAATCAAAGCTTCATTTCAGCGCACATCTGTCTAAGCACAGGTCCTTAGGACATCTGACCTTGGCAAAACCAGCTAGGAAACCTGGTTTATTTGCAGTTCTCCAGGAAACGCTTTGGGATTCACACAGCTGGGAATGCTTGCTTTGTGCTGAAAGAAAATAAACCACCCAGATGCAAGAATGCTTCCAAATTAGTTAAAAACTCAAACTCCTTCCCATCAAATGCAAGAGGTTCAATTATTATCTGAGTTTTCTTTCTAATGAAAATTTGGGTTGTATTTTTATACACCACTTTAAATAGATACACCAAATAAATAAATTTCACTTCTGTGGTGGTATAAGTACAACCAACTTGGAAAGGTTTGAAGGAAAAAAAAAAAAAAAAAAAAAAAAAAAAAAAAAAAGGAAAAAAAAAAAAAGCTAAAACCGGGTTAAAAGCTTTNAGAGTCTAAACCTGAGTTAAAGCTGTTTTTATTACTGAAAGAAAAAGAACAGAAAGGGGGAAAATAACAATGTGTGTTATATCTACGAGTTCTTTGTTTAGAATACTCTTCCTTCTCAAAAAAAAAAAAATATTATTTCTTGTGGTTTTGAGTATTTCAGGACTGTAACATAGGTTTTGTTCTAATGAAGTCACTTTTTATTAGCGTTTTTCCTTACAGAGCTGCAGCTGGAACATAATCTGTGCAAAAAGTGGAGGTACAGAATAACAAAGTAAAACAGTACAAAATGGCTACAAGATAACAAAGCCTTTTTTCCATTTTATGTGGTTTTGTTGTAAATAATTTATAAACAAAATTTCTAAATTCCTTCATCTGTAATACACTCATTGCTTTTACCTTCCTCAACATATAGCGTGTTCATTTTCATTATATCCAGGATGCAAAAAAAAAAAAAGGGGTGTTGTTTGGTTTTTTTGGTTTTTTTTTTTTGTTTTTTTGTTTTTTTGTTTGTTTGTTTTGTGGTAATTAAACATTTATTTTAAATTCTGCTCATACAGACAAGCTCTGAAAAATTAATGGTTTGGTTTTTTTCTTGTGAGCTATTGAGCAGAAGAGAGAAAAATATTCATTGTCTGTGGTGAGATTGAAGTGGAATTCAGTAAACCTCTACAGTCTTCAAGTAATTCATGATACAAAAATATTTCATTTACTTAAAACATGGTGAAAGTGAAATTTCTTTTCCTGTTACAGATATTTTAAAAATATCAAATTAATCAATCTGAAAATTGTTTTGCAAGAAGTAATATTCATACTATTTTAAAAATCCTCACAGTTGATCCTCACAGATATATTGCTGGCACCACTTAATCACATTCTATTTTTGACATCTGTCTTTGACCTTTTATTGCAGTTTGAATGCTTGAGATAAAATCCTTCCAGTCAGCTCATGCAATAAAAAGTAAAGATGTAGGATGTTGTCACCTTGTCAAGACCTGTAGCCATCTCTAAGAGGTTAATTGTTAATTTCTGCCTCCTGTTGGAAAATTTTCTTTCCAGACATTGGCTGGCAGTCTAAGGATCAGGAGATCTCTAAAGTATGAGGGGAAGTGTGTGACACACATGCGCACTGTTGCTTTGGCAACCAAAGAAGAATATGAATAACTTTGTACCCCAGGGAGCCTTTCTCAACAAAGATTTTCTTTTTAGCAAATTTTACACTGGATTTAATGATTGCTTTCCAGTTCAATCTCCAAGTGGGCTGTGTGATGTGGCACGCTGCACTGTTGACCAGTATGCTCTCCCTACTCTCTTTGCTGTTAGCAGTGGGCTTAGGTCCTTTAGACCAAGAGAGGATTTAAGACCATTCAGTATGATATAGCATGTGCTGTTCACATACAGATACAAGGAGTGTTATAGATACCTATCTGTGCTACAGACAATGTCTGACAGGATCAAAGGTGATGCAGTTTGATTCTGACATTCCTTAGCCCTCAAGAGTGAAATTAAATACTTTTTTTCTTCCTGAAGATGGTTTCAAATTTTGAATTATGATTTTTGCGCTTGTCCTGAAAGTCACACATACCTGACAGATGTTCAAGTAGTGTAAATCAAGTGGATCTCATTGGAGAAAATCTGTATCTGAAATGTAAATTTCCATTTCCTATAAATGGAAAACTGTAGGAGAGAGTCCAAGCCAATTGGTACAAAGCAAAGCTCTACTTATGTTACAGGAGTTCCTGTAATAGTTAGAGCCACCTGCGGTAATACTTTGAAAAGCTGTCCACAGTAATGCATTTGTTGGTGATTATGCTTCATATCCTATGTATCAATTAGTTCAGTCTCCTAGAGGGAGAAAAAACACTGATCAAACATCCATCAGGGACTATAAATGAAAGTATCAGTATTTAGTATTTAACATGAACTGCATCTATTAGCATGAACTACATACATTGTATAGTGAATGTGAGGCGTGTCTGAGATACTCCTGTGAGCCAGCTCAGGCCAGTTGTCTTGCAGGGCTCAAAACTGCCAATGGCCTGCAGCCTATAACTGGCTTGGGATTCTGTACCAGCAAAACCAAGACAGCTGTTTGAAAGAAAAGGGTGAAAAAATGTGAGTTTTTGTTTTTAACATTAATCAAACCTCACCAAACCGAAAAAGCTCAAACAACCAAACACACCAGAAATCAAGCTGATATTGTTTTTCTGCATTATTTACTTGTTCATCTGGTTAGATCCAACTGCCCTGATGACAATGACTTCACTGTTCCTTGTACAGTTCTTCAGCAACCTTTGTTGGGGCTGCCCATAGGAGTGATGAACTTGGGCAATTTGGTTTGGTCCGTTTCTGATGGCTGGTATGAGGAGTATCTAACATATGACCTATGATATTAAGAATTGCTGTCCCAGGTGAGCTAGAAAGCTGGCATTTCTGTGTAGGTGTATGAGGAGATGGTGTTGGGTGCCCAGGTTAATAATCATTTTCCAAAAGAATTTGGTGTGGCATCAGTTTAGAGGTTAAGGACCTTCTACTTTCACTCTTCTACTTTCACTGTGCAATTGTAGCTGTACAGTTTGATATATAGATGGCAATAAATAACTTGAAGTGCATTGGTCCACTTGGGACTTGAAAACAACCACACAAAAGAAAGGGAGGAAGGAGTCCTAGGATATTTACTAGAATGGCTAAGTCTGTCTTAGAGTAACTGATTTTTTATGTATTTTAGTTGTGATTTCTATTTGCTTGAAAATGTCTTGGTGTCATGTGATGAGTATTGCACTGTATTTAATTTGTTCCTTGTTTAATTTTTCTCTTTAAAAATATATAAAATAGGATAATCTATGAGTTGCTACTGAGCTGGGTAAGAGGTGTGGTAGTGTTGAAGATACTGTTTATGCATTAAATCTGCAATAGTGAGACATCTTAGTGTGATGCATATTTGACTTTGAGTTATGTTTAATGTATATTTTAAAGCTTCTCTAAGTCTAAATACAGATAGAAGAAAACCTTTTTGTTTTTTCTAAAAGAAAAACAGAAATGAAAACTTCCTGTTTAAATTATGAATGCTTGAACTGACGAATCCTTTAAAACTTTCCTATTCACTACTGTGTCTTTTCAGTCAGGGGACAGGCAGAGAAAATTGCAAAGCAATGATAATTACTTGAGATTAAAAACTGCTATCATAGAATCAAAACAAAAAAAAAAAAAAAGCTGACTTACCAGATTGAAGCCACCAACTTTGGTTATAGAAAACAATGCAGCCTTCTGTCTTTGTCTTACAACTCAGTTTTCTTTCAGTCAGGTTAGACAATTCCTTCTCATTGCCTTTAAATTCTAATCACACTCTTTGTCCATTTCACTGTTTTTTCTTGCTCCTTCTGAGAAAAGTGACAATAAATGGTTTGACCTACCCCCAGCCCTTGTCTTACTCTCCCTTCCACCTTCACAACTCTGCCTTTTTATCTCTTGGCACTGGATGTGGAAGTTTCTTGCATACACTGTGTCTGATCCTTATCCATAGCGCCATGACCTTCATTTAATTCATCTCCAGATCTCTCTTGAGTCTTTAACTTTCCCTCCCTTATCATTCTTTCAAAGCTCTCTTCTTGTTTTTAGTTTTGGGGTTTTTTTGCCAACAACAGAACGATGAGAATGCTGTGCAGTAAAACTCTATTGCCCATGCGAGTACTCAATATTCATCTTCTCTTATCACTAAGCTCACCCAGCATACCCATTACCATTGTTGTTTTCAGATAAGCAGGTCAGCTCCTGCTTCTTGTTTTTACCAAAACCTCTAGAGAGAACTAGCTACCAATCTTCATTCATTCAGATTTTACTTATTGTTTGCCTGCTTTTCTCCTTTTACATGTTGTCTCTGCTAGAGTCATCTGAGAGTACAAGGTCAGCTACTGTCCTTACCTGAATTCTTTGTAGGCTCATTCTTTTTATGAGTTTGCCTCCATCTGTCCAAATGCAATCAGCATATTCGCGTTAAGTACAACTGGCCAGAATTCTCCTCTGTTTACCCTCAGATTCTCACGCTCATGATTTTCTCTTTCAGTTGTTAAGAAAACACTGGCTTCTGTTGGTCATTCAGGCCGTATTATGCATATCATCCTTCATTTTCTCTGGCTTGCAAAATCCGAGCCCTATACACATGGCATCTCCTATGCTGCATCTTTTCTTTCCATGTGTTATGACTGAATCTGTCTGCTTCATCTCTCCTGTGGATGTGACAAATACTAAACGCTTTGCTTGTATTCACTGTCAGTGCCACTTTCAGTTACAAAGATCTTTATCCTGTATTGTTCCAGACAGTCCCTATTAAGCTGTCTCTGGGGAAATATTTCCTCCCAAACAAGCTATTTCTCCACAGCATGGATTCTCACTTTGTTTTGAAATATCAGCCTTCATTTCCAGTTAGTTGAGTTTTAGCCTTCATTCCTTGTTAAAACTCTCGAATATGCTTCTTTTGCCTCCTGCCATGTTTGCAGACCTCCTATTCTCATGAACCAATTCATTTCCTTATGTTTATAGCAGAACTTTTTTTCACTCATTTCACAAGATCACCATTTCTCCACCCAGCCCCTGCTCTTCCCTTGTACCTAAGAGCATACCTTTTGCTTGTGCATCTCATTAAGGCCTGACTGCTCCCATGGGAAGTTCAGAATCTGGATTAGAGATCTAGACAGATGCAATTTGAAAGAAGATGGTAATAAACCGTTTGATGTCAAAGCCTTTGAAATTCTTGTAATTCCAGACAACCTTTTAAATTTCTTATTATTTATTTTCCTAAAGTGCATTTTCTTGAAATAAAGATATTTTCTTGTCATTGTAAGGAGGATACCCAGAAGATAACCTGTTTATCTTTCTCAGAGTTTCACCAGGCTATTGGTTTTTAAAAATAAATTTTGAAGTCTGTAATTTCTCAGAGGTCTTTAATTTTCTTTTTAAGTGAGTCTGCTCAATTTCAAATTTCTACCATTATTTCCCTCTGGTGATGCCTCTGCAGACCTACAAAAGCAGAAAATTAGAGATGAGTTGAACATGGGAGATCTCCAGGGTCTTTGAAAAACAAGCATGACTCTCTCTAACAGCTCCAAAAAAAAAGAATAACATGTTTTTTAGGTTATGCTTAGGTATGGCTTAAAAATATTTGTGTGTGAAAGAAAATACCTAGGAAAAGAAAGATAGCTGTTGGGATTAATTATAGTTCCCTTTTTATGTCTGTGTGATGTAAAGTCAAATGTCCTAATTTTCTGCCATTTCATAGCTCTAATTTCTTATTAGAAGAAGCCAGTACTGTGTATGATATCCCAGGAGGAAATTTATGGGGAAACACTGAATAACTGCTTTGTTCTAGCATCTCTGAAATGAATTTATCTTCCTTCATGGGGGAGATAAAATGACCTTCAGAAGGTAGGATTTGTAACCCTGGAATTGCAGAGTTTATCTCAGCACAAAGTTATACTGAAAGACAGCCAATGGGGTGAAGTTTCAGGATTGTTTGGTTTTGTTTGTTTGTCATGTTGTATGTTTGGGTTTGGGGGGGGTTTATTTGTTTGTTTAACACAGTAGTCGTTAACACAGTGGGTTTTGAATCTATAATATCTGTACTTTAATGTTAAGAGGGAAAGAGAACACCCTGGTAGAATTATTGCAAAAATTCTCTTATTGCCTAGATTCAAAACTTGCTCCTTCAGAAATGCTTTCATGTGCTCATTGTTCCTCAAACCCTCAGCTCTTGTGCTTCATCAAAAGTATTTGCTTGGTACAGCAAAGACTCTGTATATCCTAACTGTGCTAAACACTATGTTGGTAGCCTAAAGCTAACTGCATGAGGTTCAGCTATTTGATAAAAGAGGGAGAATAATAATGTCTGTATATCAGGCTTGCTTAAATATGGTTCCAGATTGTAGAAGGAGAAGGTAATTTTGTGTCTTGAGCTTGGGCCAGAAATCATTGAAAGTATCAGGATCTCCTCCTAACATTGTGGACATTTCCCAGTCATAACTTCCCACTCAACACACTGGTTTGTTAGAGAACTTGTTACTCAGTGTTTTGGAACTCATCTAACACTGGAATTTTTTAATTCCTCCTGCTAATCTTCCCCCAGATATCAACTGACTTTTCTCCCAGGTAGCACAACTACTAAATTCGACCCCATAGCTTAGAGCTTATGCTTAGCTTATAAGATTATTGATTGTGTTTCAGAAAAATTTTTGTGCCTACAAAGGTGCTTTTTATCCCTGCATGCTGTCTAGTGGTCTAATAAAGGCATAATTTCTGCCCCAAAATTTTGCCTTACTTAAAGAATATATCCTTGGAATATCATGACTATAACAACATGCCCGTTAATTCTGCACTGTTGCTGTATATGGAGCGTGTAATTAAAAGGTGTGACTTTGCCACAGAGCAAACCATGTATGAGTGAAGCACTTTGACTCTTGTAGGGACTGTTGCAAAGATGCAGTTCCAAGTCAGCTGTGAACAGCTCAGTTGAGTGCTCTGTATGCAGAACAGTTGTTCTATACTCATTCAACAATCTGACCATATGAAGAGTCAGTGGTGGCCTTGCAGTGTCTTCTCAGGGAAAAGCTCTCAGAATATGCATATAGTGATGAAGATTTCAGAGTGGAGATCAGGAGCAATCCATGATCTAAATGAGTTAGATATTTATGAGCAAATGATTGAGGAAGTAATAATTGTCTAGCAGTTTCAAGAACTGCAAGACCTATTGGCACTTTTCACAATCTAGATAGCACAAGTGCTTAGAGCAGTGCAATAAAAGAATGTGCAACTTGTCCTAATCCTCTTCAATATGCTTGCCAAAAGTAGGTCGGTGTTGTCCAACTACTGACTATGAAACTTGCTTTTGGGGAATTTTTATTTGCATCAGTGGGTTCTATGATCAATAGAACACAATAGAATCATAGAATGGTAAGGTTGGAAGGGACCTCAAGGATCATCTAGTTCCAACTCCCTGCCATAGGCAGGAACACCTCCCACTAGTACAGATCACTCAAGGCCTCATCCACCTTGGCCTTGAACACCTCCAGGGAGGGAGCAGCCACAACCTCCCTGGGCAACCTGTGCCAGTGCCTCACCACCCTCACTGTAAAGAACTTTCTCCTAACATCCAGTCTAAATCTCTCCTCTGCCAGTTTAAACCCATTGCCCCTTGTCCTGTCATTGCAAGACCTTGTCAATAGTCCCTCCCCAGCCTCCCTCCTGTAGGCCCCCTTCAGATCCTGGAAGGCTACTATAAGGTCTCCTGGAAGCCTTCTCTTCTCCAGGCTGCAGAGCCCCAACTCTTGTAGCCTGTCTTCATAGCAGAGCTGCTCCAGCCCTCTGATTATTTCCGTGGCCCTCCTCTGAACCTGCTCCAAGAGTTCCATGTCCTTCCTGTGCTGAGGGCTCCAGAACTGTACACAGTACTCCAAATCTAGTCTCAGATAGTGAGTATGTGAAATATAATAATATATACTTTTTTGATTCCTAGGTTTAAATGCTGCCTCATTTTACCTTTCCATCAAGATGAGAGACTAATTCATTCTATAATGGCCTATTGCATCAATTTAATTTTAAGTAGGGTATATATAATTTCTTTAGAGAAGAAAAAAAACTGTTACTTGTGAAACTGATTTTTCATGTAACTTGACTGAGATGCAAATTGAATGAATTAACATATCTATTAAAATCTAGTCTAAGTGCAAGATGTAATTTTGGGTCATTTCACTGACCTTAAGAGGATATTATGCCTAACTTGGCTTCCTTGGGGTTTTGACATAATTTAAATAAATAGGTAAATAATTTTTTTTTTTAAGGCTACAGTTTTGATTCCCCTTATAATTAAATTTGAATGACATGTGCAACATGATGGGACTGAACATGAAGACCTGAGGTTATGTTTCACCAAATCAGCCTGCAGTCTCTTTCCCATTTGTTGAGGGGTCTTGCTGGACACAACAGCAGCAACACAGACAGTTGCCCCCGAAAGCACTGGGTTGAAGATCTCTGGCTTTCTCCTAATGCCATGCTAGAACCAGAGACAGTTACATCTTTTGCCTCTCCTATTTGCACATTCCTATTTAGGTAGATTTGACCAGGACTGAAAGCTAAAATGCTGACATCTGTTATCACTTCTGTTTTCACATGATTTTCAGCTCTGCTTTTGGGAACAAAATGGTTCGGATGATATAAAATTTTGTTGAAACAGTTACATGCTGAGATTGAAAAATACATCAAAACATTGGAGTTATACAATTTTTTTTTTTCCCTTTCCTAACAACTGCTGAAAGTACCAGCTTTCTTGTTTGTTTATTTCGGAGTTTTGCAATGTTGAGATGCACAATGACTTGATTCAGAAGGGTCAGGAAAAAGCAGTCACAGACACAGAACTTCTCTGAGTATACTTTGAGTATACTCAGTGGCATTGAGTATATTACAGTGCATCAGCATAAATGAACAAAAGGGAAATCTTTGCACATTTCACATTGGGACAATGGCTATGCTTTGGAATATATTCCAAAGTTCATGATAAGCCAACCTGAAATATTCCTTGCTAACAACCTATCTGAAATATCTGTATAAACCCCTATGTTTCACTAGTCCATCATCCATGAACTTCCTTTTCCTGGTGAGATTTATTCAGTTACTGCCTGTATCAGAAACAAGGAAAAGACTTTTCTGTGCTAGTGCTATCAGCAAATGCTAAGCAGTTGCCTAAAGGAAAAGGGAGCTTTTGAAAGCCGCCCAAAAGAAAACAGAAGGACTGCAACCAAGTTCAAACAAACTAGCAGGTTTTTAAAGCCGCATGCTGGTAGTGCTGGTTGGTAGCACCTATTGGATAGCAACACAGCTATGGAGACTTTAAAGGGGAAAAGTGTATTTTCTGATATGTTTTTAATCAGTTCCAAAAGAAACAGCATGTTGTCATGTCATAGCATGAAGTGATTTCAACTCCTCTTTAGGTAGTTCCTGCTCTTTTATACACAACCCCAGCAGAGTGAAATATGTCCACAGACTGAAGTGTGTGTAGTAGTCTTTTAACTGGCCAGGTCTCTTCCTTACTGTCAGTTCAAGCCAGAAGCTTTTGTACAGCATTTGGAATCTGGGGCAACATAGCAAGAAGTGCTATAAACCTAGCCTAAAAATCTTTTTCTTCAAATAAGGGTAAACTTTTCAATGAAGTTTTTCTTATAGATGTATATCAGTTCAGGATTTTATTCTTGTGTTTCTGCTTGCTTGTTTGTTTAATTGTTTGGTTTTGGGTTGATTTGTTTGTTTTAAATTTAGTGCAGTTGTAGCTATTCATAGCTGTATATGTTCTGAGGGAATCAATAGTCAGATATCTTGCTCTTTGATGTGGTCTTGTTCAGGGAAAGGCATAATTGCTGTTGTTTAACTGTCAAGTCTAAACCCCAGGACTGATTCTCAGAAAACTTTCATGTGTATGAATCATGTGTATAGTGTGATTTCTTTTTTGTGCTTCCCAGAAGTCAGATGAAGTGTGTTGGAATTAAGACCTACATTTATACATAGATTGTGTATAGTTGTGAACTATAGGGTGGAAAAGGCAGGGGAAGTCCTTCATTTATTACTATATCGGGAGAATCATCTACTTCAGAGTAAGATAACTTTCAAGTATTTTTAAGAAATAAAATTTAATTGTATTATTTTTTTATTGCCTTTATTGTTTTGGATTCTGATTATATGATTCCATATTTATTAAAATACTGAAATGTTTATGGATTGGCAAATTTTACCCTGCTCCCCTGCAGTATTACTACAGATGAAATGGAGAGGCAAAATTTGGATTAGTTTTTTCTCAATACTATATGTTTTGGTTTGTTCATATTTTTCAATGTGAATTTCTGGTTCAAATCTATTCCATAATAAGGTATGATTTACACTCTTATTTTGGAAGCGATAGATGGAATGAGGTCTTTTTTTGCTGCCCCATTTGTGGACACGAAATGTAATAGCTCCTCTAATACTCTTGACATTTAATATATTGATAGATATTGAAGAATATCCCTTCAAAAGAAATGAATGCCTGACTTAATTTCTGTTATGCCATTTTTTATCTACCCACAGAAAGGGCATACATTTTGGCTACAGATTCAGAAGTTCTGATACTTAAATGATGGCAAATTCACAACTTCTGATAATTTTGTCAGTTTTCTACTTCAGGTGTCTAGAAATGTGTTCAAGGGGCAAGACATCAAGAATACTTTTTTATGCTTGCTGCTTGCCAAAGGCTCAGTATCCCTAAATCAACTGCAGCGTGTGCATAGCCTACAGAAAACTAGTGAGCACAGGCAGTAATTAAGCTGACTACCTAAAATAGTGTCCTGAAGGTGAGAAAAAGGTCTGGACTCC
The DNA here is from genome assembly GCA_013399055.1 of Ramphastos sulfuratus. Classification (NCBI taxonomy): domain Eukaryota; kingdom Metazoa; phylum Chordata; class Aves; order Piciformes; family Ramphastidae; genus Ramphastos; species Ramphastos sulfuratus. The sequence goes on along the minus strand of WBNM01000049.1, from coordinate 121,446 downwards.
ACTCAGAGGAAGATATGTGTATTACCAGATCTGAAAGCAAATATCTGTCAAAGGAATGTGGTACATTTCTGTGTGTCTTAAAATGATACTATCTGCTGTGTTTTTATTTGCAAGGTTATGTTTAATCCTCTATTGTTTTCTTCTTCTACAATCCTCTGTGGCAAGCTATCCCTTTTTGTAGTCTTTTTTTAGCCCTTTTGTAGTAGCTTCTTCCTAGATGATCAGAAATGTTTAAATAGCAGAATGTTATACATCAAATTCTTAATGAGGAGTATGACCTTTGGAGGTCCCTTCCAACCCAGACCATTCTAATATTGCTGCCATAGAAATGGCAAGAACTGCATCTAACTTTCAGTCCAAACCTATGGGAAACCCACACTGCATTACCTCCAGGGTTTTACCTCTTCTGTTGTTCTCTTTTAAAGTTGAGAATTATATCAAATGCTTCTTAGGAAGATTTGGGATAATGTTTGGCAAAGTTAATGCATAAAAATCTGCATTTTATCGGTAGAGCAAAATACTGAAAATCCATACAGTAGATCTGAGAGAATGTCCACGTGATGCAATGGCATCATGTTTGGATGCTCTCATGATGCATTTAAACTGGTGCACCCTGCATGGAATAATGTTCTATTATCTAGCATTATAAACATTATATACTGCCTCTGTACATCTGTAATTAACCAGCATAAGGCATCTTGCTGCCCTTGGGTAATGAGACAGCTGCCATTGCACTGCATTTTAGAAACCCCCTGGTGTTTTTTTTTCAGCATGTGCACTGCAGTGTGACCTTGGAATGAATCATATTAAAACAAACAAAACGAAGAATTAAGAGAGTGCACATTGGAGATGAGATAATTACATTGTAGAATATCAATTAATTTTAAACTAAAACTAATCCAGAAATTATTTCATTGTAGTCAGTCCATCCCTATCTTGCACCTAGATGATGGAATGGAAAGGAGAAATGTCCAGAGTTTTCTAAGTCTGAAACTGTGGCTGTGCTCCCCCAGGTATCCCTCCTGCCTTTTCTGAAAAGATTTGGCCTACGAGGATGTTGAGTTCATTTCCTTATCTCCAGCTTTTACAATTTTAGTTCACTTGGGTAGCAGTGTCTGTTGACATTTGTACTAATAGAGCCTCAACGTATACAAACTGTGATAATTTACAATTTATCCTTTTTACTGATCTCAGCTACCTGGCATAAATACTGGAATTATTTAGAAAAGATGCATCTTACCAGTTTTGTCTCAGTGGCTTCTTCATCCTTCACTGTGTTTCCTAATTTGTATCTTAGAAACTGAATAAACATGATTATGGTGCAGTGGTCATTAATATGTTGGGTTGAAGGTTGGATCTGATGCTCTTAGAGTTGTTTTCCAGCCTTAATGATTCTATGAAGAAGGTGGAAAACTTGATCAGAAAATGCCTGCCTTGCTGTAGATGAGAAGTCTAGAGTACTGTTCTTTGTATAGATTTAATTTGAAATATAAAAGATGAGAATACCAAAAGCCAAAGAGGCAGGAGATGGTGTTAGAAAGCTGCAGTACAGCCTTTCACCAGGCAAGTCAAAGGGAAAGGGGAGGACAAAGGGGAAAAAAAAAATCAAGAAAGAGTCTGGAAGAGGTAAAGAATTACATTAATCCAAAAGTGTTAGCAGTGCATAGCACTTCTCAGGAGTCACTGGGTTTAGGCTAGAAGGAAATTTGCATTTTGCAAACAAGCTGATGTCATTCAAAAATGAATTATTAATTTTGTTTTTCTTCTATTTCAGGGTTATACAGAAATAGGAGAACATTTGAAAGCATCTAGCAGCTGAGAAATTTCAGCAGGTCTGTATGATTGTACGGATTGATTTATTTCTTTTTTCCTTAAGAGAACTTCAAATAACAAAGGGGAATTTATAAATTGACATAGCACAGCAAAATTCAAGTGTGGGGTGCAGGTAAGAACTGAGGATTGTGAATCTTAGTGTTATACAGGAAATACTGCACATTCTTAGTGTTTCATTGCTTATTTATTGTGAAGGAATGCAGACATATTTTCTCCTTCAGACATTGGAGAAAGGTCTGTAATACCCTTCCAACTACAAGTATGGATATCCAAAGGTGGTTCACAAAAGTTCCCATGTACTCTTTCTGTTGCAGTGAATCCTTAATGCATATCTGTGAAGTCAAATAGCTACAGCAAGCAAAAAATAGGAGTACCTAGTTAACCTGGAATATAAGTAAACTTATATAAGTAAGCTTTTTTTTTTTTTTTT